>JAJPUD010021766.1:0-22562 GCA_023553655.1 Myrmecobius fasciatus | reverse complement strand
GCCGGCGTCCCCGGCCTCTCCTGCTTGGGCGTGCCGGGCGGCTCCTCGAGGAGCTGCGGCTCCCCCGCTTTAGCTCCGTCGGGCCTCCTCTCAGGTAACCCGATGGAAGATTACCGTCGCCTGTCGGATGAGGAGCTCAGCAGCATGCTCAAGCTCTACAACATCCCTCACGGGCCCATAGTGGGTGAGTGTGGAGAGGGGGGAAGGGCGGGGGAACGGCGGGGTGGGGAGAAGAGATGGGGAACGGGGGGGCGGGGGGAGCGGGGGCGGGGGACGGAGGGCTCTGAGGACTGGCGGGGGCAGGAGATGGTCGAGGAGTGGGGAAGGTGGGGGCGACGTGAGGCGCGGGTTGGGGGGGTGGGAGGGAGAGGTGAAAGGGGAAAGGGAGAACATCTCTTCGGTCCCTCCGGGAGGGGGGCGTGGCAGGACACCGAGTAGGTGAGGCAGGCATGGAAGCCGGGCCGCTGCCGGCCGCGGGATCGCCGTTGCGGCCGTCCTGCCCCGCCCCTTTTCCCCCACCGTGGACCAGGCCTAAGAAGCCCGGCCCTGCTGCTCTGCCCTTGAAGCCGAATGGGACTACACGGTGGGCGACACATCCCTAGGCAGAATTTGAGATCTCCTGGGGATTTGGTGACACCCTCCCCCCACACAGAGGAGCACGCCTCCCCTCCCCTTCCCTTCCCCTCCCCTCCCCTTCTCCACCCGGGCCCCCTGAGCTCCCAAGGCCACTCAAGGCTTGGGGGCTGCTTTGGGGGGGGACCTTTGGCAACATCCACCATGAATCCAGGTTCCACCCGAAAATTGTACGAGAAGAAAATCTATGAATATGAGAGCCAGAGAACTAAGCTTTCCCCTGGGACCATCGGCTCTTACCAACGCTTAGGTGAGGAGGAAGGGGGGGCCCCTTGGCAGAAATGAAGCGCCCCAGGAGAGGGAAGGCGGCCTCTCTCACAGAACATCTTTTTGTTGTCTCACAGAGGATTTTGAGAGTGAAGCTTATGATTCCAACCAGGATGAAGATGGAAGCATGGAAGAAAGTAAGTATGGTTCCTGTGTCCCAGGAGAGCTCAGGCTCACCCCAGGGAGTGGTAGGGCCTTGCCCAGCTTGGCACTGCCTCTCCCCGGCTGTCTGGAGGGTGCATATAGGGTGCGGCCTAGAAGAACGGGACTGTTTTGGAGGCAAAGGACATTGTTGGTCTCTGCCCCCCCCCCAAAAAAAAGCCGGTACTTTGGGGCAAGACAAATAGGACCTGTTCCCAAGAAAGGCCCCAGGGTGATAGGTGAGGGAGGAGGCCCATGATCTTGTCTGAGCCCTGTATCACCATGCCCGGACCCTTCTGGGCTGGGCCGGCTTCTGTAATCCCTATTGCTCGTATGGGCATCCTTTCCCCCCAGTCAGATTTCTGCCCATTCATTTGTGATCTCATTTCATGGATTAGGCCCAATAGGTAGTTTGGAAGGCAAGAATGACTGTAATTATTTCAGAATTGGAGACGATCACTTGGGGCCTGACCTTAGGAGCCTCTGTGGCTATTCTAAGCCCGGGCCTGGAGTCTTGACCTCCAATATTTATGTAGTACTTACTCTTGTGTTAGGTACCATGCTAAGTAAGCACGAAATAGGTAAGTCCATTGGTTCTTACAGCCATCCTGGGAGTATAGTGCTTTACACATGAGGAAACTAAAGCAGGCAGTTGGGAAATGATACAGCCAGTGAGTGAGACCAGATTTGATCTCAGATTTTCTCACCTCTAATTCCCAGGTGGGCAGTGCCCCACTTAGCAGCTTCTACCATAGCCTTGGTTTTTGCCTTTGTCTCCTTTCCTTCCTCTGTGACCCTTCCAGTTGACTTTGACAATTACTATGAAGAGAGTTACTCAACTACCAAGACTTATGGGGATGTTGATGATGCTACAGTCAATCCAGGAGTCAAGGGCAAGATCAGCTTCCTGGAGACCCTGCCCTCCACAAGCTACAGCGGTGATAGTGCCACCAGGCCTACCTACCATATACGCCAACGGGTGAGTGAGACCCCTGTCCTGGTCCCTACCACTCCTTTGCCAAAGTCAGCTTACACATCGGCCTTCTGAGCCAGCTATTAAAAGGAGGCTGTGAGGAAATAGACCATGATGTTATTGGTATTGGAGTGAATTCCTATTTGAGGACGCTCCTATGCATCACACCTGGCATCATCTCTTTAGCAAGTTACCTAGAACACCCAGGGCCCACCAGGATCCACGTGTCAAAGATAGTAGGACAGGAAGCCAACTTTTCCTTGTTCTGAGGCTGGCTTGCTGTCCGTGACATCAGAGGTATCCCAACTCAGGCCTGTGGACAGCCAGCAAAACTCCTAAATGACCTCTCAACTCAATGAAAACATCACTGGGAACCATTGACCAGAATGAAAGGTGGTCCAATACAGCATAGGCAATGTGAATCTGTGATTTTCTAAGTCATTGCTGCAGCAGGAGTCCATTGTTAGAGTCGGGTCCCACTGCACTGCCCCCTGTCCCCTGCCCCCCCTCTAATAACAAACAGAATGAGCTGCTGTTTCAGAAGCATGTTCAAGTTTGCCATGCAATATCATGCATGTATAATCTTTTCTAGCTAGAATTCTCCAGAGGGCCTTTGAGCCAGGTTCTAACCCTAATTGTCACCACCCCCTTCTCCTGGGTAGCACGTGGGCATGAGGCAAGGTTTGCAGCGAGGGGGCTGCTTCCCTGAGGTGCCCCCTCAGTCCTTCCCCTCCCCTCAGCTCTTGGTGAAAAGACCACCTCCAGATTTCTCAGTCAACCACAAAGAGGAGCTTAGCTCCCATAAGGGGGAGCATGTATTTAGAACCAGAAGCCCTTGGGAACTAAAACAGAAGGGACTTCCAACTTCCAGGAGAGGAAAATGAGACCTTGAGAAACTAAGGGACTAATCAGCCTGCCTCATAAGCAGAAGGACCTGGATTTCCACCCACTTCCCAGGCCCTTTGCTGTGTGCCTCACTGCCTCTGGTTATTTTGAACCACTGGGCTCCAGTTCTCCCAGGGGTCCAAGGCAGGGCAGAAGGCTGATTTTAGGAATGGGAAAATTACCTTAAATTAATCCAGGTTAATTGCTGAGGCCCCCCTCCTCCAGGCAGAACTCTTGAAGCCAAGCTTTCCTCATTTTGAGGCTCTGACCTCGGCATAGAGGTGTGGAGAAGGAGCAAGCTGGCTGAGGCCTTCCATTGGCCAGCTCCCAGTCTGGCTAGGGAAGGAATCAGAGACTGAGACTCCAGCCCACACCAGGACAGTTGGCCCTGGAAAGCAGAATGAATGTGTCGTATCGGATGCCAAGGTCATTGAGTACAGAGCCAAGGAGATGGCTGATGGAGGCTGGGGGGGGGGGTTGTCCCTTCCCTGTTCATCCCCTGCTTTTGGTAGAGCAGTGCCAAATGCTGGTCCCTGCCTCTCTTATCAGGGGAAGGGGGACTAGTCGGCTTCCCGTCTGCCCAACCGAAAGCTTTGTTGGGAGGGGGTAAAGGGGCACCCTGCACACTTTCCTTCTTGGGAGGCGGGCGCTTGGGAGTAAACTCGACACAGAAACGCCATCCACCTCCTTATTTGAGCAGGAGACGGAACAGCTGCAGAGCGGCCCGTACTTTGCCATTGGTGGGGGGGGGGGCCTTGGAGATAGAGAATGAGGCTATGGGGGCAGGGCGCCTGCTCTTCCACCCTCACAAGCAACAGGCCAGCAAGTGACTGGTTACCTGATAGGTCTGTCTCAGGAGGCAGCTGCTCCTCTCCTTAGCAGGGCATGATGGGGGGGGGGGGGGTGGCTAGGCAATCCTTGGCAGCCTCAGGATTCTCCTCAGCAAGGAACAATGACGGCCCGGTGCCAGCCAGCCTGACCTTGCATTGTTTCTCGTCTTGTTACAGATAAGAGAGAATATTCTCTATCCTTCAGCTGGGGCGGAGAACGTGGACACGTAAGTGTCCTCTCATCCTGCCGCTCTGTAGTGGCTTCCGTTCTGTGCCTTCCCGTTGGCACTAACGGGGCTGAGGGAAGGGGGCGGGGAGCTCCAGCATTCATTCAGCACATGTTGCTGGAACACCAAAAGAGTGCAGGGCTTCTTGGCAGAGGCAAAACAGCTGATCCTGGCGCACAGGCCCAAGAGTGAATGAGAGGAAGGGGCATTAGGGAAGGACCCAGCATTTGGTGGATTCAGAGGAAAGCAAACCCACTTCTAGCAGGGAAAGTGGAGCAAGGGTCCCTGGACAATGGGGCTTTTGCTTGGGCTCTTGAGGACCGGGAAGTATTTGGCCAGACCAGGCCAGGGGAGAGAGCTCTTCAAGGAGAAGGACCATATGGGCCAAGTGTGTGTTTGGGGGGGATGGAGTACTAGAGCAAGGAGTGGGTCCTTGGCACTGGGGAACTATGGCCACTGAGAACACTGGGGAACCATAGCCATTGGGGGCACTGGGGAACCATAGCCATTGGGGGCACTGGGGAACTATAACCATTGGGGCACTGGGGAGCTATGGCCACTGAGAACACTGGGGAACCCTAGCCATTGGGGGCACTGGGGAACTATGGCCACTTGGGGAACCATAGCCAATGGGGAGCAAGGGGGAAGGTTGTTGCTGGAGAAACTGCTTCTGAGACAGCTGGGGCCTTGAGCTAGGGGCAGTGCTCCTGGAGGAGCACATGCAGTGGAGGTGTGGGAGAGGGCTAGGGGCAAGGCTGAGTCTTTCTCATACTGCCCTCTCTCTTGATAGTGACTCACCCTATTACAACCGGGACAGCGGTGCCTACCAGAATGTTTCTTACTACCGAGGCATCAGTGACTCAGCCCCTGACTCGTCTTTCTATTCTGGCCCAATGGCTACTTCTACCTTTTCCTCCTCCACCCCAGTTTCCTCAGCCTCCCCAAGTTTCCGCTGGTACACCAACCCTTCAGGGGTGGAAGCCCGTCAGGCTATTAGAGCCGATCAAGGTTATGGGGCTGAGTTGGGAAGGAATGACAGAGTGGTGCCCCTTTGGATCCAGTTCCTTCTCTTTCTTGGTTTTGCTATTTTTCTGGCCTTTTTCTACTATTTCATGCAGGCAGGTGACGACAACCCCTTCCGTCTCCGGAACTGAGGGCTCCTTCCGGGCCCTGGGAGGAGGCAGAGTTCTGGCCCCATTTTGACTTTTTCTGCCTCTCTCTCTTGCTTTCTAGCCTCCCTTTTGGGGCAAATGGGAGCACAGGAATATCATCCTGCTATTGTTTGCGGTAGGCCCAGTACGGAGTGTCCGTGACCCATTTGGTTTCCACAGGTCCTATCCATAGTGCCTTGTTGTTTGGCTATGTTTTCAGCCTTTTGTTGGAACAGTGTTCATGTTCGTATAAATGTTTTTGGGAAGGGAGTTACCCTGACCCAGCACAGTTATGTTCCTCACCCCCTGTCGCATTGGACAGACAGATTGGGGGGAGGCTTCTGGGAATCTTTTCCTTGAAGAAAACTGCTTCAGCCCCTAGCCTAGACTTCCCCTCAAAACCCATTCTCCTACGGTCAGGGGGAGGAGCATCCAAACACCATAGTATCCTCAAGGGCTTTCGTTCTTTGGGCACCTTATTTAGCGTCCATGTCACCGATGCTTCAAGAGCTTCTCCCATCCTACCAATCTGCATCTGAGGGCTGCTGACTGACCCTTCCACCCCTTGGGCCTCTTCCACCTGGTGGAGAAGGGAGACAAAAAGTGCCAATCATCTTGTCCTTGACTTTGTTCTCACTTCATTAATTAAATGATTTGTTTATTTTTCAACACCCGTTTGTGTTTTGTTCTCGAGGGAGGTGGGCTGGGGACATACAGTCCCCCCCCCCCAGGACCTGAGGAGGGCAGATTGCCGCAGGTGGTGTCAGGGACTCGGGGGCTGAGGAGGTGGCCGATGGCGAAGGCGCTCTCGGACCCTCACGAACTCCAGCTGCTCGTCTTGATTCTTGTTCGTTTCTTCCTGCTGCTTCTTGGTGGAGAGAGAGAGGGAGAAGGCTGAGGTTTCCATTTAGTCCTTAGCGTTAGATTTTAGGGGGAGGGGTACGCCATTATACAGCATCATTTCAGAGATGAGAAAACGGGCCCCTAAAGAGCCAGTGCTCCATGCCCAGGAGTTCATATTCGTGCAGATCCATTTGGGATAGTTCTGGCTCCTCCCAAGTACCTAGGTCCATGCACCCCTCAGGGGGGTCCATGAAGCTGAATGTCTACTTGTTAGATCCAGCCTCATCAGGCCCAAAGCCCCCTACCTTCTGTTGTCTCTGTTGCCGACGGTGAAGTGCCTCCTGCAGAGGAGTGGGCTCGGGTCCGGCCCTGGCACCCGGTCGACCCTGTCTCTTCTCTAGCACACGAAGGAGTTCGGGCCTGCTCCGGAGGCTCAGGCCCCTGGGAAAAGGGGGCAGTAGAAATTGGGAGCGGGATGAGTTCTAGCAGTTGGCATTGGATGACCCTTGGCTTGGCATCCAAGTGGGGCCCATTGTCTAACCAGAGGCCTCCCTAAAGCCCATTTCTCCTACTTGTACAGGATTTCCCCCTGAAGCCCAGCTACCCTCAGCAGCCCACCCCATGTCACTCTCTCCCACCGTCCGCCTAGGCAGGGAGGGGGGCCCTTTACTTCCTGTGGGTCAGCAGCAGCTCCCTGTGCAGTGCTTGGTGGGTGTGACTTGGATTAGGAGGCAGACAGCAGAGTCCTGGGAAAGCAGCAGGTACACATGTGGCCTCCCCTGCAGTCCCATCAGCTGGAAGACAAAGCAGGGACCGTGGGTCGAAATGCGCCTAGCCTGAGAAGGGCCAGAATATGGCTAACCTAGATTTCTGGGGAGCGACTTTATTGCTGGGAGGGGAACGATCCAGTCCCTGCCCTCTAGTCTGCTTGAGAAAGTCAGCCTTCACACCAAGCAAAGGGAGATGGGTACATCGAGGCTTTGGGGGATGCCACTGGGGACTTGATGGAGGTGACATCTGATCTGGGTCTAGAACTAGACAAGAGGAGGCATTCTGGGCAAGAGGACATTTTGGAGCAGATCATTGGAGGCAAAGAAAATGAAGACTGGTCCGCTGCCAGAGGGGCAATTGAGTCCAGAGGGAGATAGGATGCTGGGAATTTATTTGCTTTTGCTGAGGCAATTGGGCTTAAGTGACTTGCCCAGGGTCACACAGTGTTAAGTGTCTGAGGCCAGATTTGAACTAGGCTCCTTCTGACTTCAGGGCTGGTGCTCTATCCACTGTGCCATCTAGCTGCCCAGAGGCATGACAGTAAAGGGAAGTCAGGTCACACTATGGGGGGCCAGGAAAGCCAGGTGGGGAGTTTCAATTGTCTCCTGCCCTCCATCACAGAGAAAAAAGATCCACTTCTGCAGTGGCTCAGTGTGGCCCAGTAAAGAGTTGAGGGCAAGAGCAAGTCACTTGAGAACTTTTGAGCCCAAAGATGCAAGGATGGGAGAGGAGAAACTCCAAGAAGAGGGCAGCTGGGAGACTTTGACAGTCATGCAGCTGATTGGCATGGAAGGCTTGAACCGGGCCATTGGTTGAGGTTATGAAGAGATGGAAACGGACCAGAAAAAAGGTGGCTCAACTGCCAGGATTCTCATCCGTTGCTCCCAAGTTTGGGGGGGGGGGCAAGGCTGGTGCTCACCGTGGGAGGAAGTCGCCGGAGCCCCACTCTGTCCCTGGGAAGGTTTCAGTGAGGCTAAGACCTGGCCTTTTGCCCAAATCCACAAAGCCCTAGAGAAGCTGAGCAACAAAGGGAAAGGAGGGAAGATTGGACTGCAGATGCCCCCTGCTCTGCTCTTTGCCCTCCTCCCCCTATTCCTGTCCTCCCTCCCTCTTCCTCCTTCCTACAGTCCAACAGCTTTTGGCTTCCCCATTCCAGTAGCAGGCAGGGTCAAGGTGGAAGAAAGGGGGCCAGGACCAGAGAGTGACCGCCCAATGTCACGGTGTGTGTTCTGTAGGCCAGCTTCTCTGGTCGGAGCCTTCCAGAGAAGGGAGAAGGGGTCGTGCTCTTGGCTCACCTCAGTGTTGTGCTAGGAGGAGGGAGAAGATGGCGATTGGGAACTGCTTGGAGATGGACATCCTTGGTGACCAACCTGAGAAAAGGGAGCCAAAGGAACCATGGCTCCCCGCCTGGGGGACCTTCCCTCATTTGAGTCACACTGGGCTAGAAATGTCAAACCCATGTTATATAAACACCCCCCCCATACATCTTACCAACACCCACGTCCCGCCCCACATATATATACAGTGCCCTTCATACCCATTCTGCACCCTGGCTCTCCCCTGCTGCGTGCCCAATTCAATTGAGTCCATTTCAGCCATCCAGTGCCAGTCCCAGAGCTTTGCCCATCTGACCTGACTAGCTTTCCCTCCTGGAATGGAGATTGGGCAAAGGCTCTGGGCTCCCTCAAGCTGGAGACAGGTCAGCCAGGGACACCCATACTCTTACCTGTCCCCCAGCAGGGATGGCACAGGCCTGCTTCCCTGAGGGACCGAGGGGCCTACTGCTTGCATCCTGGCTGCAGACTGAGTTGGCCAGTCGGGAGCGGTCTGTGTGAGCTGGGGCTGAGGGGCTGGACACACCGTCCGTCGCCCGGGCTTCTCCATCCTGGTGGCCCCGGGAAGAAGAGAGGAGACTGCTGGCAGCTGGAAGACGGTGTCTTAGCCACCCCACAGTAACCGGAGCTGTCTCTGGGAGCTTCCTCTTCCCGGGGTGGGAGGGGAGAGGAGTCCACTCTCATCTCTGCAACTCTAGCTGGATGGAAAGGCCAGCTTCCAAACCAGGGCAAGCAAGGGCAGGAGAAGCTGCCCAGCCCCGAGCCAGGAACGGCCATACACCCCACTGGAAGTCCCTGGTTTGTTTTTGGGGTGCTGAGGGGTTTTTTCGGGGGCCTCCAGCCACCAAACTCAGGATGTTGGAGTTGGAGGGAGGCTCTTTCTGTGTGGGGAATGCCCTCCCACCTCCTCCGTGTCTCAGGCTCTGGGGTGCTAACTGCTGCTGCCTTCTTCAGGAACCCCATCATCTCCGCTCCCCAGAACTTCCCTTGTATTTCTTTATCATCGAAGATATGTTCATAGACATGGTGGCTCCCAGAGAGCAAGAAAAGCTTGTTCTTTTAGCACACATTTTACTGTGCCCGGTACCCAGTAGGCACAGTAAATGGGCTACTGGGCCTGCAATCAGAAAGACCAATTCAAACCTGACCTCAGTCACTTCCTAGCTGTGTGACTGTATGAGTCACCTCTGCCTCAGTTTACTCAACTGTAAAATGAGGCTCTTAACAGAACCTACTTCCCAGAGTCATTTGGCCAATCAAATGAAGTAATATTTGTAGAGTGCTTTGCTATCAACACTAACTATCCTCAGCATCCTCATCAGACCCTTAATTAAAATACATACACACAATATACAATATACACACACACATATACATGCACACATACCCATCTACACATATACTACACATCTATACATCATACACACATATACATACACAATAGACTATACACATATATACATAAC
Organism: Myrmecobius fasciatus; assembly: GCA_023553655.1. Taxonomy (NCBI): domain Eukaryota; kingdom Metazoa; phylum Chordata; class Mammalia; order Dasyuromorphia; family Myrmecobiidae; genus Myrmecobius; species Myrmecobius fasciatus. Next base: position 13,041 of record JAJPUD010021766.1, on the reverse strand, counting down.
CACATGCATACATTATACACATGCTATACACACATACATCATGCACACATACACACATATACAAGGCAGTATACACACATAGACACATATACTTACACACATATATACAGATATACAACACACACACACACACACACACACACACACACACACACACACGTTGCTCAATTGAAAGCTATTTAATCAAAGCATGTCTTACAACAATCTCTTCCCCAACACTGCCCACCAAGCAGGGCTCAAGAAGGGGCCAATAGTCCAAAGGGCAGCGAGGTCCTACTGTGGGCCTCGAGTCCCTCCTAAGGTCAAATTCAGCCTCAGACACTCACTAGCTGTGTGACTCCTCTTTGTCGGAAGGTGGATAGCATCTTCTTTCATAAGTCCAAGTCTTTCATATGGTTCTAAATCAACCATTTTCTTCACCACAACAATATTCCAATCCAATCCCATTCCATCTGAGAGAGGTGATGACAATTTCTCCCCAATTTTCTGCATTCCTTCTATTCTTGACTACTATTTATTTTTATTTATACCAGAAAATTTGAATTTAAAATAATACAAACTATCTATTTTACACTTTAACAATGCTCTTATCTTATGGTTAAAGGTCTGTTATTGCTGTATCCACTCCCTTTCCATCTTTTCCCCCTTGTTTCTTTGAAATTTCTGACCTTTTGTTCTTCCAAATGAACTTGGTTATTATTTTTTTCTAACTCAGTAAAATAATTTTAGTTACTTAATTGCAATGGCATTGAATAGATTAGTTAGGCAAAATTGTCATTTTTTATTATATTGGTTTTACCTATCTTTGAACAATAAATATTATTTCAATTATTAAGATCTGATTTTATTTCTACAAAAAGTGTTTTATATTTATGATCACAGTATTTTTAAAAGACTAATATTTCTAGATTTTTTTTTGACTCCAATAAGCATCTCTGTCGTCACCCTGTCCCAAACCACCACCACCACTAAGCATTTTCTTTTTTCTTTTTTTTTAATTAAAGCTTTTTATTTGCAAAACATATACATGGGTAATTTTTCAACACTGACCCTTGCAAAACTTTCTAGTCCAAATTTTTCCCTCCTTCTCCCCACCCTTTCCCCTAGATGGCAGGTAGTCCAATACATGCTAAATATGTTAAAATATATGATAAATCCAATCTATGTATACATATTTATACAGTTAATTTGCTGCACAAGAAAAATCAGCTCTAGAAAGAAAAAAAAAAACCTGAGAAGGAAAACAAAATGCAAGCAAGCATCAACAGACAGTGTGAAAATGCTATGTTGTGATCCACACTCAGTTCCCACAATCCTCTCTCTGGGTGTAGATGGCTATCTTTATCACTGAACAATTGGAACTGATTTGAAACATTTCATTGTTGCAGAGAGCCGTGTCCATCAGAATTGATCATCACATGATCTTGTTGCCATGCATAATGATCTCCTGGTTCTGCTCATTTCACTCAGCATCAGTTCATGCAAGTCTCTCCAGGCCTCTCTGAAATCGTCTTGCTGATCATTTCTTACAGAACAATAATATTCCATAACATTCATATACCATAATTTATTTAGCCATTCTCCAATTGATGGGCATCCATTCAGTTTCCAGTTTCTAGCCACTACAAAAAGGGCTGCCACAAACATTCTTGCACATGTGGGGCTCTTTCCCTCCTCTAAGATCTCTTTGGAATATAGGCCCAGTAGAAAGACTGCTGGATCAAAGGGTATGGACAGTTTCATAACTTTTTGAGCATAGTTCCAAATTGCTCTCCAGGATGGTTGGATCCGTTCACAGTTCCGCCAACAATGTATCAGTGTCCCAGTTTTCCCACATCCCCTCCAACATTCGTCATTATGTTTTCCTGTCATCTTAGCCAATCTGACAGGTGTGTAATGGTATCTCAGAATTGTCTTAATTTGCATTTCTCTGATCAATAGTGATTTGGAGCACCTTTTCATATGACTAAAAAAAGTTTTAATTTCTTCATCTGAAAATTGTCTGCTCATATCCTTTGACCATTTATCAATTGGAGAATGGCTTGAATTCTTATAAATGTGAGTCAATTGTCCATAAATTTTAGAAATGAGGCCTTTATCAGAACCTTTGAATGTAAAAATGTTTTCCCAGTTTATTGCTTCCCTTCTAATCTTGCCTGCTTTAGTTTTGTTGATGCTAGCTGATGGTTTTAAATAAATGCTGCTGACTATTTTAAGGAAAAGTCCATTTATTCCTGTACTTTCTAATGTTTTTAATAGAAATGGGTGTTGCATTTTATCAAATGCTTTTTCTACAACTATTGAGATAATCATATGTTTTTTTGTTAATTTGGTTATCGATATAGCCAATTATGCTAATAGTTTTCCTAGTATTGAACCATCCCTGCATTCCTGGTATAAATCCTACTTGGTCACAGTGTACTAACCTGGGGATGATTTTCTGTAATCTCTTTGCTAATATTTTATTTAAGATCTTTGCATCAATATTCATTAGGGAAATTGGGCTATAATTTTCTTTCTCTGTTTTCACCCTACTTGGTTTAGCTATCAACACCATATCTGTATCATAAAAGGAATTTGGTAGAACACCTTCTTTTCCTATTTTTTCAAATAGTTTATACAGTATTGGAGTTAATTGTTCTTTAAATGTTTGGGAGAATTCACATGTAAATCCATCTTTCCTGAAAGATAATGCTCATTTTAGCTGGATAGCTTATTCTTGGCTGTAATCCCAGTTTCTTTGGTTTTTGAAATATCTGATTCCAGGCCCTTTGATCCTTTAAGGTGGAAGCTGCTAAGTCCTAAGTGATCCTAATTATGGCTCCTTGATATTTAAATTGTTTCTTTCTGGCTGCTTGCAATATCTTTTCCTTGGTGTGATAGTTTTCAAATTTAGCCACGATATTCCTTGGGGATTTAATTTTGGGGTCTCTTTTAGGAGGTGATCGGTGGATTCTTTCAATGGCTATTTTACCTTCTGATTCTAAAATATCAGGGCAGTTTTCTTTTATGATTCCCTGTAAGATAATGTACAGGTTCTTTTTTTTCATCATGGCTTTCAGGAAGCACAATTATCTTTAGATTGTGTATCCTCGATCTATTTTCCAGGTCAGTTGTTTTTCCTAGGAGGTATTTCATATTTTCTTCTATTTTTTCATTTTTTGTTTCTGTTTGACTGATTCTTGAAGTCTTATTGAGTTATTCACTTCCATTTGTTCAATTCCAATTTTTCGTGTATTATTTTCTTCAGTCACCTTTTTTAGCTCCTCTTGCAATTGGCCAATTAAATTTTTTTGTTCATTGCATTCTTTTTCCATTCTTTCTTACAATGATCTCATTTCATTTCTCCATTTTTCTTCTAACTCTCTTTTAAGATCCTTTATGCAATCTTTGAAGAAAGCCTTGTGAAATAGGGAGCAACTAATGGCTCTCTTTGGAGCTTCTTCTGGAGTTGCTCTGCCTTTAGGAACCTCAGGATTTGAGGTCTGTTCTCTGTCTCCATAGAAGCTATCTATGGTGAGAGTTCTTTTTTTTTTGTTTTTTATTCATTTTTTTTTAAGGCTTGAGGTCTGTTCGATGCAAAGGAGCTGCAGCAGCTTTAATTTGCCCTGGGGCAGTTCTGCTGATTGATTTCTGGTGCTGGGTAATGGCAGCTAGGTCCGGTGTTCTTCTGGGGCCCAGTGGTTTACAATCTGTCTTTTCCAAAAGGCAAATCTGCCAGACCACCCGCTTGCACCCAGGCCAGCATAGCCTAAGAGACTCATGGAAGATTTTCAGGTGCATGGAGGTTACAATGCTCTGACTCCTGCTCCAGCTCCTCGCCCTGGTCTCCCTGTGCTGTGGTCTGGGCTTAGCAGACTGTCCCCCTGCCCGACTGAAACAGACCTGTTTTGAAGTTCTTCTAAAGTATTTTCTCCTAGAAATGTGTTGTACTCCAAATATTTGGGGATGCTTTGACTCCAAAATCAGTTTAGAGTCTTAATCTGCTGTTGGTTTGAGAGAAGGTTAGAGAAGGTCACAGAGAAACATGTCTGCTCCCTGTTATCTTGGCTCCGCCCCCAGTAGTCACCACTAAGCATTTTCACATAAAAAAGCAGACTAAGAAAAGGATTGAACAAGGTACCACAGATCATGGCTGGTCCCCCTGAGTGAATGGTACATGTGAACTTTCTTTTTAATAATAGCCTTTTATTTTCAACATTCATCCTTGAAAAACCTTGTGTTCCGAATTTTTCTCCACCCCTTCCCCTAGATAGCAAGTAATCCAATATAGGTTCAACATGTAGAATTCTTCTAAACATATTTCCACATTTATCATGCTGTACAAGAAAAGTTCCATCAAAAAGTGAGAAAGAAAGAAAGAAACAAGCAAACAACAAAAAAGATGAAAATGCTTTGTTGTGATCCACATTCAGTCTCCATAGTCCTCTCTCTGGATGCAGATGGCTCTCTCCATCCCAAGTCTATTGGAATTGTCCAGAATCACCTCATTTCAACGTGGAACTTTTAATGTGGCTCTGCCACATTATAGTAATTCCTTTCTGGTCTTTCTCATTTGTGCATTGAAAAAGATCCAATAACTCTCTTTCCTTATTGATAAACCTATCACTATTCCCACCCTGAGAAAAAGGCAAACAAAACCAAAAGCATTGTAACCAATAAATATAGTATACTGGTTCCTTTATTACTTCTAGGACCAAATACAAAATACTTGATGTTCAAAGCCCTTTATAACTTTGTCTCTTCTTACCTTATTACTCTTACTCTCTAAGTAACATACTCTGGTCCCCTCTGAAGTTTAGGTATTCCATCTCTGAAGTCTAGGTATTTTCTCTGTTTCCTAGGCCTGGAATGCTCCCCCCACTTCTCTTCTTCTCCCCCCCCCCAAATCTTCCTCCTGGTTTTCCTGGTTTCCTTCAAGTCTTACCTAATATTCTACCTTCTTCTCCTTTTTTGAGGCAATTGGGGTTAAATGACTTGCCCAGGGTCACATAGCTAGAAAGTATTAAGTGTCTGAGGTCACATTTGAATTCAGGTCCTCCTGAATTCAGAGCCAGTACTCTTTCCACTGCATCATCTAGCTGCTATTCTACCTTCTGTGAGAAGTCTGCCCAGATTTTTTTTTCATTTAAAAAATTTTAAAAAGAAAGAAAACAGAACATTATTATGTGCTCAGCAGAACATCAGGGAAGATTCAAAATATATAAATATATAAAAATATGTAACAGTAAATTGTCAGTTCAAGAAAGGATATATAATAGTAGAAGAAATTATATTCATGAGTGTTCATAATTCCTTTGCTTCCTTGTAGGTTGTTTTGTTCTCTGCTGTGCATTTTTTTTACTTTATTCTTTTCTCCCCTTTCATCCCTTCCACCTTCCCCAAGCATGCTATAGTTAAGCACAGATATATTTAATAGATATATACATGCACACACATATACACACAGTCACACTACATACACATGTTTACATCTACATTCATACTCACCCACAGACCCATGGGGTCACACATATACATATATCTATATACCCATACACATAGAGTAACATGCATGCATATCTACATACACACGTTTTAGTATTTGTGTATATCTCTTCTTTCCTCTCCCTGCTGACTTTCATTAAATTCTGCTCCATAACTTACCTTGCTATTACTTAACCTCCCCCCTCCTCATGGCTCCCTCCTTTGTCTTCTTCCCTCACCCTTTGCTTCCCCATCTGCCCATCCCTCTCCACTTATTTCATTATAAATTTTGGAGAGTGCTATACACTTCATGGTATATGTATAGTGTTATCTATTGAACCCATTCCCCATGTGAGTAGATTTTCAGAATTTCAAACCTCCTCCCGTTCTAATACCTCTGTGCCTATTCTTCCTCTGTACCTCGTTTGTATAACATGATTACTATTTTTGCCTTTTTCTAGGCAGTTTTGTTTTTCAGAGTCAGAACATATTCAACTCTGCCCCAATCTTTCTTTTTGAGCTACCCAAATACCTTAAAGGTATAGTATATATTTCCATGTTAAAAAAACATTCATTATATGTAATGCTTGTTTTTGCTTTTAGATAGGTGCTTTTTATGTTAAAAAAAAGAGGGTCTCTGTATCCATCCTTTGTAGGGCTTTTAGCATAAAAGAAGGTTGTACTTTGTCAATAGTTTTTCTGCATCTATAGAAATGATCATGTGGTTTTAAATATTTTGGTTTTTAAAATGATTAATGATGATGATATCCTAATATAAAACCATCCCCAAATCCCCAGTATAAATCCTATTTGATTATAATGAATGCTTTCTTGGATAAATCACTGGAGTCTGTTTGGCAGTATTTTGTTTAACATTTTAGAGTTGATATTAGTCTGAAGTTTTCTTTTTATGTTTTCTTTTTCCCTGGTTTAAGTATTAGGACTACATTTGTCTCCTAAAAAAATTCTGGTAGGGTTCTTTCTTTCTTCATTTTTGAGAATGATTTGTGAAGTTTTTTAAAAGTTTGATAGAATTCTCCTGTGAATCCATCAAGATCAGGAGTTTTTTTTTTATTTGTTTATTTCTTTCCAGCTAGATCTATTTTATTTCTAAGATCAGGATATTTAAGATCTCCATCTGATCTTCGATAGTTTGGGTGTTTTACATTTTTGAAGATCTTCCTCTATTTCTTTTGTGTTCTCAGTTTTGTTAGCATGTAATTGTGCATGATATGTTCTGATTATTCTTTTTATTTCTTCTGGTCTTGCTATGATTTCACCTTGCTCATTTGCTATTTTATTGATTTGATTTTCTGCTCTCTTCTTTTTAATCAGATCAGCTTTTGTTTTATTGATCCTATCTGTTTTTTGTTTCTTATTTATCTATTTTAACTTCTTATCTATTTCCTATTTATCTTCTTTTGTACTTATTTTAAGTTTATTAGTTGATTTTCTAATATATCTATATCTATATCTATACAGCTGATGCTGATTAAAGTGAGCAGAACTAGAACATTGTACACAGTAACAGAAAGCTTATGTGATGATCAACTATGATAGACTTAGCTCTTCTCCATAATGTAATAGACATTGGAATGGAATATGCCATCTGAATCCAGAGAGAAAACTATGGAGACTGAATGTGAATCAAAACATAGTATTTTCATCTTTTGTTGTTTTTATTGCTTGCTTTTTTTTCTTGTACTTTTCCCCTTTTAGTCAGATTTTTCTTGTACATCATGACATATGTGGAAATATATTTAGAAAGATTATACATGTTTTGTGCAAGAATGTTCGTGGCAGGCCTTTGTGTAGTGGCTAGAAACTGGAAACTGAATAGATGCCCTTCTATTGGAGAGTGGCTGAATAAATTATGGTATATGAATGTCATGGAATATTATTGCTCTGTAAGAAACGACCAGCAGGACGATTTCAGAGAGGCCTGGAGAGACTTGCATGAACTGATGCTAAGTGAAATGAGCAGAACCAGGAGATCATTATACACAGCAACAACAATATTACATGATGATCAATTCTGATGGACATGGCTCTCTGCAACAAAGAATTGTCTCAAAGCAGTTCCAATTGATCACTGAAGAAAACCATATACACCCAGAGAGAGGGATATGAATTATGCACCACAGCATAACATTTTCATGCTCTCTATTGAGATTTGCTTGCATTGTGTTTCCTTTCTCTGATTTTCTTTTTTTTTCTTGTAGATAGGATTTTTCTTGCACAACTTGTCAACTATTATTGCATTATTAACATGTAGTGGACTTCCTGCCATCTAAGGGAGGGGAGGGGACTGGGGGTAAAATTTGTAATGGAAAGCTTTGTAAAGATCAATGCTGGGGAACTACCCATACATAGGTTATACAAATAAAAAGCTTTAATAATAAAAAAAAGATTATACATGTTTAACCTATATGCCATTGCTTACTGTCTTGGGGAGGGAGGAAGGGAGGAAGAAAAATTTGGAACACAAAATCTTACAGAAATGAATGTTGAATAATATTATCTTAACATGTATTTGGAAAAATAAAATACTACTGAAAAGAATATATATACATATATATATATATATATTCAGCTCACTAATCTTCTTTTTCTACATTGTTAATATACAATTGCAAGAATATGATTTTCCCCAGGACTATTTTAGCTGCATCCTCAAATTTTGGAATATTGTTTCATAATTATCATTTTCTTTTGTCATTGTTGTTTCTGTGATTTGCTCTTTGACTTACTCATCATTTGAGATTTGATTGCTGTCTTTATTTTGGTCTGAATGTTTTGCTTATAGTTCCTGAACCAATTTCTTTTCTCATTTCAGTAAAGGATGCATTATCTATTTCTGAGTTTTCCCATTTGTTTGCAATAACTCTGTGGCTTATTACATAATTTTTCTAAAAATTCTATGAGGTTATGTAGTGGATATAATATCGTTTGTTTTCTCACTAGGTGGGGAAGATACTGAAAGGAGGGGAAAAAATGAAACTAAAAAAACCCAAATGTTTAAAATTTTTAAAAAAGTGTTTTGTGATATAAAGAAATGTTTACTCTTTTGCAGTCTTATTTGGAAGATACCTCATATCTTTTCATTCTTGTTTCTCCAGCAATTTGTTGTGTTCCATATTTTCCCCTTCTGCTAATCTTTCTGTTAGACTTATCTAGAACTGATCAGGGATACTGAAGTCTCCAGTCACTATCATATTACTGTCTATGTCTTCTTGTGTACAATTGTTTCCTTTATGAATATGGCTGCTAAGACATTTGGAGTACACACACACACACATATGTGAATGTATATATATATATATATATATATATATACACATATATTTTCTGATAATTGGTTTGTTATCTGATTCCTTTTTAGCAAAATATAGTTTCTTTGTTTATTCCTTTTGAATTTCTGAATATTTGTTTTTGCTGTATCTGCTAGTTTGATAGCAATTCTCGCCTTTTGTAATTCACTTAATGCATAGGAAAATTTTCTGTCTCCTCAATTTTATTTTGTGTATGTCTTTATTTTTTAAATGTGTTTCTTGTAAAATCAGATTATTGGGTTTTGTTTTCTTACCCAATCTGGCACTCATTTTTTTCTTTTCTTTGTTTTATTAGACTCTTTAATCCAGTCCCATTTAAAGTTATGAGTTTTATAGAATTTTGCCTCTGTCTCTAAATTTCGTTTTCAGCTTATGATTTCTTCTCTCTTCTGCTGTAAACACAATTCCTTCAATTACTTTATTTTAATCTTTTTTTAAGTGGCCCTCTTCCCACTGGTTCTCTTCCTCTCTCCTATGATCTCTGCTTCATTTTTGTTACCCCTTTCCCTTTGTGGTTTTTTTTTTCTCCTGCTTTTACCTGATTCTACAATTCTTCCTCCCTATTTTCCTCTCAGTCAAGTAGATTCCATCTTCCTCCCCTCCTTTTCAGCTAGTCCTGTTGAATAGTTTTTAAGATTTAATTTTTTGTGTGCCCCTGTCCAAAACAATTTTTTTCTCAATAATATTTTATTTTTCCAAATATGTGTTAAGAAAATTTTCAATATTTATTTTTGTAGATTTTGTGTTCCAAGTTTTTTCTCCCTTCCTCCCTTACCTCCCCTCTCCCAAGACAGCAAGCAATCCGATATAGGTTATATACATATATCCAATATTTTAAAATAGATTCCCATATTTACCATGCTGTACAAGAAAAATTAGACCAAAAGAGAAAAAACTACAAGAAAAAAGCAAACAAACATTCTGTCTCTATAATCCTCTCTCTGGATGTAGATGCCATTTCCCATCACAGACCTTTTGGAATTGTCTTGGATCACTACTGCTGAGAAAAATCAAATCCATCATAGTTAATCATCCCATAATCTTCTTGTTGCCATGTACAATGATCTCCTGGTTCTGCTCACTTCACTTAGCATCAGTTCCTGCAAGTCTCTCCAGGCCTCTCTGAAATCATCCTGCTGGTCGTTTCTTACAGAACAATAATATTCCATAACATTCATATACTATAATTTGTTCAGCCATTCTCCAATCGATGGGCATCCATTCAGCTTCCAGTTTCTTGCCACTCCAAAAAGGGCTGCCACAAACATTCTAAAACAGATTTTTCTCGTTGTCCTCATTCTCCATGTTCTCTGTTTACTTTCCACCCTCATTCTTTGATTCCTTACTTCTATAGTCATCTGATCTCTCTCTTTTCTCTGAATTCTTTACACACTCAAAGCTACCAAGCTATCCATTCTGGACTCTCCCCTTCCTCCAGGTGTTTGTTGTCCTTACCTTGTAGGGCTTTCCCCATGGATTCCCTTTTTCTATTATTCTTCCCTCTCCGAACCTTGTGGGGTGGTGAAGACCCTTACCAATAATTCTAGAACCTCAGGATAAATGTAGTAAAAAGGAAAGTTTATTCATTTTCTTGAGAAAGGACACTCTCTGAATACCAAAGGTAGTGTCAAAAGAAAAGTATGCTTGTGTGTTCAGCAAAGCAGATTATATAGATCCTAACAGCAAACTCACCCCTCCCTTCTTCCCCTTTAACCCATCTGCTAGGTCACAGGAGGCACAATCTATCAGTAGAAATCGACCCCAGCACAAAAGCAGAGAAAACAATGTTTTTTCATAAAGTCTCGCCAAATGGTGAGGTGATGACTCCTTTTCCTTCTAGTCTGGAGGTTTCGATATCTTTTTAATTTTGGTTAGGATGTACTTTAGCTGTCAAAAATAATTTAATTTACAAGACAAAGTACAGGATATTCTGGGCCCTTTGGGATGAGAGATGCTTTCCCAGCAAAAACATCTCTTTAACCCTGCGAGGACTTCATCATCCCACGAAGTCCTCTCACACCAGTGCTGATACATCTTTTCAACAAGGCTCTCATAGTCATCCTCATTCCCATCAGGATCTATCCTTTCTTCTTGCTTAATTGGGACGCATCCATTTCTTTTTAAAACCTGAAGTAGAACAGAATCTTCTGTCTTTCCTTCTGTCTTAACCATTTTAGATATTAGCATTCTGGACAATTTGAGTTACTAACTGCATTATGCAAGGCAAACATCCAGGGAACGAAATGACTCCACTCACAACTAGAGAATTAGAGAAAATTAGAGAAAGCTAGAAGGTCTGTTTCCACCAACTTCTCCCAAACCAAGACCACCAGGATGTATTGAAAGGAGATGACCAAGTCTGTACTGGGATGTGAGCTATTTTCCTGATATTCTTTGTAATTTTTTTGACCAATTTACTGTTATCATCAATTTTCATGCAACAATTTGACAAGTTTAACTTTCCACAGCTACCTCCTTCTTTGGCTAATAGGTAATCTAATACTAGTCTGTGTTGAATGATTGCTTCCCCAGTCTGGGTAACCTGATCAGCTAATAAATCCAATGTCTTCGCGTTTTGGTGAATGCTTATTTCTAATACTGCTTGAGGCCCAATTAGTCTATTTAGGATATAGATTGGAGTTCTATAACCCCAGCTCCCATCTTGGGCCCAGGTATCAGGCCACCTATCACCCCAATCATTTGTGTCCCCAGTAATTAGAATAGATAACTTTTCACAAATAAAGATGGCTATCATGAAAGTCAGAAACAACAGAAATGCTAAAAGAAACAGACAGATATATGCAACTAGCAAGAGATAGATGACTAGGCCAAATACTTATTTAGGATATAATGACCACACATTTTCAGAGTGGAAGCTGCGAGATCTGATATACTTGAATTGTGCTCATAGCTTCTACTGAACACTTGCCCTGATTATAGAAATTTGGCATAAGAAGAAAAAGTAGGGATGTGATTCTGATTAAAAACTGGTCCTTCAGGACTCAGCCTGAGAGCACATACATGACAGGAGAAAGCATCCTTAGCTCTGTTTGATTTCAGGTAATTGTCACAGTTTCACATGGTAACAATTCCACCTTATAATCAGACTCAGGAATAATCGGGGGGGGTGCCTATTCAAAGGAATACGTATTTTTTTAAGAGTCAGGAGGATCCCATTTTAAGCAGAGGTCAAGTTGTCCCCCCCAGCTCTTGTCCAGATACAAACTTCCACCTGTACCAGTTCCGAATCCCATTACTCTGAGTAACTTGTGGGATATTTCTTTGGGATGGTGGATTACTGGCTTGATCCATCAGACAATCATACCTGAATCCAAAACTCGGAACAATATCAGTTACACTCCCAAGAGACTTCATCTTCAAAAGCAAGTTCCATTAATCAAAGGTTGAGGTGAGTTTAGCTCTCAAGGATCACATATCCTAAATAAGTATTGATTATAATCTTCCAATGAAACCAGTAAGAACTTAATCCTAGAAAGTTCACAGTTTATCTTTCATACTAAGTAGATGGTTTTAAATTCAACATTACACAAAATCATTTTGCTTTAAGATACTCTATAACCAACAACCAAAGGCTCAAGTTTTAGAGATATAAAAGTTCTAAATTGCATATTATGTATAGCAAAAACATGCTCAGTTATTAACCATGCTCAAAGGGACAAAGACATAGACTATTATTCACAGAATCCCTTCAAATGATGAGTACAGCTTTAAGATGACTCAAGACAACCAATTAAAATAAAGTTTACTAAACCTCACATACATGAGAGATTTTGCTTAACATCTTTGACCCCCCCCTTGCCCCCCCGGTTTTTGGTGGGGAGGTGGAATTCATTCTGGTATAAGAGGTAAACATTAGAAATCATTTTTATATAACAAACTTGTAGATTATCAATAAACCCATTTCTTGTTTAGAGACTGGAAAATTTAAACAAATTCTTTTCCCGTGGCTGACAAAAAACTGAGTAATCTTTCAAATTAGGGGAATCAACAAGGATCCCAGAGGAGGGGCTGAGCTTGATGTTCTTACCTGTTCATCCCAACTATCTTTAGGGTTTTCTGTGGGATGTGCTCTTTGATATACCTCCCTTCTCACCAAAACAGTCTTAATTGCCTTAGCGCAAAGTCAATTTTTAGAGCTTATAAATTGTCCTTAAGAATCCATCCTTGAGAAAAGACCCCACATGTGCAAGAATGTTTGTGGCAGCCCTTTCTGTAGTGGCTA
>JAJPUD010021765.1:11401-22562 GCA_023553655.1 Myrmecobius fasciatus | reverse complement strand
AAAAAAAATTAAATGTAAAAAAATTGTACTGAGTGTATCTGAGGAAAATATTAAAGAAATAAAAAGATTTTAAAAATTGGTCCTATAAAAATTTACTAAATGTCTAAGAGTACCCCATTTCCACTAGGGCATCCACATTAGGCCAGCTGCTAGCACCTGATCCTGAATTTTACTTTGTTATACAAACACTAATTGACAGGAGAACCTGTTTAATGTGATGGAGACCACGTTATTCTAAATCAAGTGCCTCAAACACTTGAGAAAATTTCAGTCCCTTGCTTTTGCCTAAGCCCCCAAATCTGCCCACTTTCTTTGCCCTGCAAGGAAGCAACAGGGAGGGTTGTGGTCTCTGCTGCAGCTCATATGTGACTGATAAAAGCTGATGGGCTTCCTGAAAAACATGCAGCATTGCTTTGCTATTAATCTCCTAAATGATATGTTCATACCCAAGGCAGGTTTCACAAACTCTCCCAAATATAACCTTTAAGTAACTTTTAAAGATAAATTCAATTTGTGGAGATGAGGAAGCAAAAACTTTGGGAAACTAGCAATAGAGAAAGGAAAGGAGAGTTCTTTTAGGGCACAGCTACCTGGTGTGGGGAAGAAGTAGATATCAGATGTTACCTTCCTATTTTTAACTATTATGGCTAACTAGATGCTGAATCCAATTGTTTCTATACTGCTGAAGCAATGTAAGTGCTTTCAGTAAGTGCTTTCAATACCCTCTAAATTTCATCCTCCTATGGCAAAACTCAGACTGTCCACCCTAGTTACAACTCTGCAAACCACTGATGGGAATACAAGTTTTTTTGAATTTTTTTTTTCATTAAGGAGTCTATAATGGGGGGAGGAAGGGACACAAATATCCATGAAAATGGTTAAATAATAGCATGAAATTGCATGTGACATGTGAAATAAGTACTCTTGTCAATCATAGTTATATAACTTTAAAGTCAACCAATCAAACAATAAGCATATATTAAGTGCCAATGCAATCTAGGTACTGTGTTGTATACTCGAGGCAAAAAGACAGAAAGAAAAAAAAATCCCAGCTCTACGTGAGCAATCTATATAATTGTATTTCCATATAGGGACAAAGACTTAAGGCCATGTCAGCTGACTTAGTTGTATAAAACAAAATATTGAGTCACTGAACTGATAAACTGATAAAGATCAAACAAACAAAAAAAAGTGGGTATAGGCAGAGTGCACAGCTTAATGAGTTAATGCTAATTTCTCCTCTCCAAAGGAAAAGTTTTCTGTAATTTTTGAACATGTGTTATATGATAAGGGAGAAGGAACACAATTGGAGTACCAGGAAGCCTGCTCCTGGTCCAGTCAATGGGGCGATGAAGGAGGGACTTTGTGCTTTGGGACTGGAAATAGAAGGCTCATTCTCTTGTCTGTTAGGACAATCTTTGCAGGGATTGCCCTTTGGATGATAGCCCAATTTTTGCAAGAACTGGAAATAAACCAACTTACTTTATATACTTCTGTGTCCTTTTTATCTTTGCAGCAAATTTCTGACACTCTGAAAGAACTTATATCCTCTTAATTCCTTTTAGAGTTTGCTCAAGTACCACCTTCTGCACAAAGTTCTTCCTACTTACTTAGGTGGCCAGGAAGACTTCAAAGAAGAGAAATGGTAGAAAGAGTCTTGGATAAGAATCAACACACTTGTGTTTTAGTTATTACACTTTCACTAACTTGGGTTTTGGGACTGTTGGGCCTGCTCTTGTTTTAGATTAATAGCCAATTGTACATGGGGTTCATGGGAAGCAGTGGTGCATGGTGGGAATTGAGCCAACCTTGCCTTCAAGAAGATCTGGGTTAAAATAAAATATATGACCATAGGCAAGTTATAATCTCTCAGTGCTCCTCAGTCAACTCTTTAAGATTATAAGTGACAGACAAGTTATAGAGCTATATCAGTAGATACAGATCTACTAGGAGCTCTCCACATAGATGAAATCACAAATAAGGGCCTTTTCCCCAACACTTACAAAAATGTCAGCTTTGATGCATACTTAAGGGTAAAAAACAAATTTGTGAATAGAGACTATTTTGTTCTTTCTATCTGTGTCTCTCTAGTACTCTTTCTATTTGTGTCCCCAATAACTAATACAATGGCTGGAATATAGTAAGTGATTGAGTACATGCTTATTAGGTGATGTTCTGGATTTTGTCCTTTTTAATGGATAAAATAATGCTGACAGACCCTGAGCTAAATCTTTTTCAGTTTCTCATCTCTAACTTTGATAGCTTCTTGCTTAGAATATTGAAAAATTACTATTTTGAAAGTGGGCTTTTCAGGTTATTTTTTGAGGCCATAATGTTAGTGCACGCAGAGGTAGGATATAATTAATATTAAGTAAGGAAAATCACAAAAATCATAGAACTACCTAAAGACTAGGGCAATTATGAGGGAAAAGCCCCTGTATGGAGTGTTTAAGTTGTTATATGAGGAAGAAAGGGTGGGAAGAAGAGATGAAGAGCCCAATGTGATTTTCCTTCCTTTTCCTTCATAAATCACAAGGTTGTGAAAAGACATACTGAAGTGTCTCTGCCCAATTTGCATGCCTAATGTTGGCCTTCTGCCTTCCACATGTGGTCTTCCCAGAGTTAGAGAGAGCAGAAAAAAGGGGGGGCAGGGCAGGAGCTAGCCGGGATGCAGTGCTATATTCAGAAATTTACTGGCTGTAGAGAGCAGAGGGATGGGACTTGTAGGTGCTAGGCTGTAAGTCTAAGCCTATTGTATTCTCTCTCTCTCTTACCTTCTGTGTCTGACATTTAAATGATTAAGAGACAGTCAGAACTAGAAAAACTGACAAAGACGAGTCATGAACATGTAGGAAAATAGCCCAGGCTACTTGTCTTACAGAAAAGGTGCTTTAAAACATCTGAATGATAGATAGCCACCAGTCATAGGTCTCCCAAAAACTGAAGTTGAAAGTCACCCAGAGAGAAATAGAGAAGCATGTGGTGGGTGGGAGTAGACAGCAATAGATATGTGAACATGGAATGATGAAAGATGCTATCAAAGAAACCAATCGGGTACACCCAGTGAGAGCTAGCGGGGGTTACTTGTAAACTTCCCCTGTACTCCACTGGTATGTCTTCAGGATTTATGGTAGACTTGTGGAGGGCTATGGACCACAATCAAACAGGATGGGAAGGACTGCTGCATTGTCAAAGAAATTATATACTTTTATGAGATCCTAGAGCAATTCAAGGGTTTTCAGCAGCTCCTGGAAGCCTTTTGTGACTATTCAAGTATATACTCACTTGCCCCTGCTGTGACCCTTGTGACACCTATAGAATGGCCTTGATTCTGGGGCAGAATTGCTGAACACCACAAATTACTATTCTGTGTTTGCTACGTCTGTTTTCATCTAAATGACCAGGCCATTGATTTGTTCTACTGAGTTTTTAAAAAAATTTATCTTATTTTTAATTTATGAAATGAAACATTTTCATAATATAGTATAATAAAAAAGATAATTGCACATGAAAATGCAGCTCTATTTTATACAACCTGTATTCCTTTTAAATCTGTATTAAATTAACATATAAATTTTTCTTTTTTTCCTTTCTTCTCCCTCTCCCTATCCTAGAAATTATTACCATTAGACACAAATATGTATGTGTGAGTAGTATGAGAAAGTAGGTTTCCACAGATATTGTCAAAACAAGATGAAGAGAGGGGTGAAGTATCTTGATAAGATATTCTCAAACAATCATCATGTGAGTCAAGGAATTGGCTAAACAACAAAGGGGTTCTGGCCTAAATGAACCTAAACCAATTAAGGTCAATGATTGGGCACAAACTTTATGACATATGGAATAGGAGAATAAAGATGATTGTAAATCTGACCAGTTGTGATTCTGATTGTAAATGCCACTAATTGTAACTTGTTTTGAAAATCTAACTAAATATAACTGACAGAAAATCCAACTAATCTGAATCTTGAAGGAAAGGGTAAGAAACAACAGTATAAAGTTTGCTCCTGCTTCAGTGTTTGGTGTGTGTCTCACCCATGAGCACATCCATTTCTCATGAGAATAGCTGAATAAAGGATTCTTCTCTCATGATAAAAGAGTTCTGATTGTAACACTATTCCTGGACCAACTTGTACCTGGCGAAGCAGTGGGCAGTGGCAGCTCATCCAGGGCTTACTGCCGAGTTCCACAGTCTTTTGAAAACTATAACTGTAATAATAACTATGTATACATATACACACACATATATATATACACATACATATACATACACACATACATATGCTTACACACATATTTCTATACACATATAGAATATATACATATAGATATATAGAATATATATTTTTATTGCACATATATGTATATATAGAATATATGCATATTATATATAGAATACATATTTCTTTTCATCAGTTCATTCTTTAGATACAGACTGTTTTTCTTCATATGAATATTTTTATAATTACATTTCTTTATAGTTTTTTATGGTTTTTATTTATTTTATCTATTATATCATATATATTATTTTTAGTTAATTTAGGTATTTGAGTTTTGAGCATTGAGTTTTGAGCTTTCTAGTTAGTCATTTGTGGTCCCAGGAGATCCAATCTGTGAAATAGCAGCCCACTTCTTATTTGTCATCCTGGTCCATGACTTTGTTTTTTAAGATCGTGGGCCAAGAGCTGGAAGGCACCTCAGAAGCCATCAAGTTCAATCCTCTCACTTTACAGATGAGGAAACTGAGGTACAGAAAGGCTAAGTAACAAAAGGAGGTCATACAGGTAGTCGGCATCAAAAGCAGGATTTAAATGAAGGCTCTCCAGTCTTGGAGTCTTTCCACTTTTACATGCTCCTGCCTTTTTAATAAACTGTATGTCACCCCAGCCTTGTTAACTATGCCATGTCTGTATGCCTTAATTCCTCTAAGAATCAGACTATGTTTTCTTTTGGCACTTCCCCAGTGGCCAGCAAGGGGCTGGACATGCAGTAAGTATTGAATGAGGAGTTAATAATTGGTGGACAGCTACTTCCTCCCACAGAATCGGGAGAATTGTAGGATTCTAGACTGGCCAGGAATAGCCCTGAGGGAGAGGTAAGTAATCTTCGCTTGGTTAGGGACTTCTTGGGGAATCCCTGAACACTGATCTGGCCCCAAAGCAGACTGAAACTGGCTGGCTTCCAGAAACCACAATTTCTCCATGAATCACACTCTGGAGATTATATCTCTGCCCAAGAGACTTTCAGGTAGAAGCCAGAATTGGTGAGGCTGTCTGGGATCTGTTAGTACAGTTGACCCTGGAGAAAGCTGAGTGGGCAGTGATTCAGGACTCTTACTCTTAATGTTTCTGTAAGGATTCTCCTCTCCTTTACCTCTCCAGCCTTTCCCCAGTCCGCAGAGGTGAATTAGCATAATGACAAAAGGAGGAGCCATTCCAGGGTTCCTGGATTTGAGGGGCCCCAAAGCTCCATTTTGCATTACAAATTGCATCATTGTGAATACAGATTCTTATTGGAGTGGTTCCCTAGTGACTCGGTTGCCCCAGGGTCCCACCTGTTCTTAATCTAGCCCAGACTGTCAGAGGGAAAGGGATCTTAGAAACTCATGATGGTTTTAGGAACTCAACATGTCAATTTTCTCAAAGGGATACACACACACACACACACACACACACACACACACACACACCCTTTTATATCTACATATTGTAATTTTATATATAATATATAAATTAATACATAGTATATTATTTTAACATATATTTTATTTATAGCATAGGCACAATATAAATTATATCATTTTAATTTGTATTATACAAATAATACAAATTAAAATTACATATAAAATATATATGTGTGTATAATACATATATTAAAATTATAAAGCCATACCCATATATATGTTAAAAGAAGCTTGGTAAAGGTGAATGTTTCCCTCTAAGCAGGGTTATGATTAATATGGCTATAGTAGCTTAACAGAGAAGTGAATGCTTCTTATTCATTCACTTTTCTCCTTTATCACCTGAGACCCACAACTTCAGGGATGTATTTCCCTCTGATGGTAACTAAGGCTTGGATATAGGCAGAGGGTAGCCAAAATGCTAGGGGAAAATGAGGGAGGGATGTTTTGTTTGAAGCTTAGAGGATCTAGGAATGGTGTTGACAACCTGGCCTGGGTGGCTATTTTCTCTTATTGCTACTGACAGTTCATACAAACACAGATACACACATATATAAACATGCATACACATATATGTTTCTCTCACAGAAGGAAATAAGAATCACCATATTATTTGTAGGTGGAAAGAATGACAGGAATAGGAGGAGTTCAATTCAGCTATGACAAACATTGCCCTGTATCCAATTCCAAGCTCACCCTTGCAAAGACAATTTATTTGATGGTACTTGTAATGCTTTAAGCATAGTTTATGCTCCCCGGGCATAAAGAAATCTAGTTCTGGCTCTTCCCTCAAAGATTGATTCTAAAGGCAGAATTTCAGGCATTGTGATCAATTATTAGGAAAGACATGTCAGAGCAAGAAGAACTCCATAGAAGCCAGAGGTGGCTATGTAAGGCAGAATGTTTGACTGTAATGAACTGGATGGTTTGTATGTGTTAGTATGGTGTCCTTCCAGCTGACAATGCAGGACCTTTCATAGCCTGATTTTCTACTAGTTCCCTATGATGGGTGACTGCACTTGATTCCTGTGAAGAAGGTGTTAGATTCAGAGAGGAGTTTGTTCATTCCCTTGTGCCTTTGCACATTCCAAGTGTTCTCATGCTTCTTCCTTTCTTATTCAATCAAAATCTGTTCTCAAATTTTTCATCACATTAAGACTAATAAATAGCTTGAAATATTTCCTTCTTCCAGATGAGCTAAATTTGAACAGCCTTAAGCCAGAGAGATGATGTGCTAATGGTAGAATTTTAAGTATCAGTCATGGATGGGAGATAATTCTATTGGATCTTTCCTGGTCCTTAAAATTACTTTATACATGTGGTTGCCTATTTTTCCTTATTTTAAAATGATAGCTTATTCAACAAAAAAAATAACTCGGCAAATAATTATTAAGTACCTTGCTAGAGGGTATCATTTAAAATATAAAATTTATATAAAACAGTGTGCCTGCCTTCATGTAGCTTTAGAAAATAAATCCCAAATACAAGTTACTGTCAACTAAAGTAAAATGTAATATAGGAAAGGGAAGTCTTTCCTTGTATTATTCAAAAAAGGTACTATTTAGAGAAGGTAGTATTAGATTTGGGCTGTTAAAGATAGGTAAAAAAGAAGAAAATTTAATTGATAAAAAAGAAGAAAAATGTATTCTAGGAAGGAAGTCATGTTAGACACTTGAAAGATTGATAAAAAAGAAGAAAATTTAATTGATAAAAAAGAAGAAAAATGTATTCTAGGAAGGAAGTCATGTTAGACACTTGAAGCAGCTAGATGGCAAAGTGGGTAGAGTGCCAGGCTTCCAGTCAGGAAGTTCAAATTTGGCCTCAATTACTTAATAGCAGTGTGACTCTGGATAAGTCACTTAACCTTGTTTGCATCAGTTTCTTCAATTGTAAAATGAGATAGAGAAGGAAATGACAAACTGCTCTACAGCCTTTGCCAAGAAAACCCCAATAGGCTCAGGAGGAGTCAAACATAATTGAAAAACAAATAAACAGGGCTAGAATGTTGATTGAAAGAATATGAAATGGGGGCAGCTAGGTGGCATAGTGGATAGAGCACCAGCTCTGAAGTCAGGAGGACCTGAGTTCAAATGTGGTCTCAGACACTTAACATTCCCTAGCTGTGTGACCCTGGGCAAGTCACTTAACCTCAATTGCCTCTGCAAAAAGCAAAAAAAAAAAAAAAAAAAAGAATATGAAATGTCTGCAAAGGTAGACTGGAATCAGATTGCAAAAGACATTAAATGCCACCTTCTGGAGTTTCCGAGCAGGGAGTGACACAGTCAGAGCTGTAATTTAGGGAACTATATACAGAATTTCTTGTAAATGAGTGAAACTAGAAGCAGAGAGAGAAATAATTAGCATTCATATAATGCATTAACATTTGAAAGTGCTTTACAGGTATCTCATTTTATCTTCATAACCATTCTGTGAGACAGGTGCTATTATTATTCCCATTTTATGGACAAGGAAACTGAGACACAGAGAAAATAAACGACTTATTTCAGGATCATACCGCTAGTGTCTGAGACGGGATTTGAATTCGTATTCCACAAACAAGAGAGCAATGCATCTTTTGACTACAGGGTCCATTTTATTAGTCAGTCGGTGTTTTAGACAGTCACTGGGCCCATTGCCAGTCATCTTCACTTGTGTTTTACCACTGAACCAAGATGACCTTGGAGGAGAGAGTGAGGATGATGACTTTGTGCAGCTCTGCCTCAATGAAAATCAATTCACTCACAAGTCAGTTGATTGAAATGATAGAGTGAAGTGAACAGAACCAAGAGAAATACTGTATACAGTAATACCAATATTGTTTTAAGAACAACTCTGAGTGACTAAGTAATTTTAAATACACAAATTGAAAATGAAGATGCTGAAGAAAAATGCTATCTGTATCCAGAGAAAGAACTAATAAATAGAAGCACATATAGAATAATTGTACATATAAAGCTATCTGTATCTAATGGTACAGATGGGGGGAGAGAGGAAGGGAAGAAAAAAGAGAAAAAAATAAATTTATATAACCTTGTATATTTGGAGGAATTTGCAATTTGTATATGATAAACTTGCAGTTTCATGTACAATAATATTTTTTATTGTATTGTATGATGGAAGTGCTTTTTTATTCCATGAATTGAAAATAAAATATAAATTTACCTGAAAAATAAATAAATAAATCCAATCCACCTGCAAGTCAAGATATCACTCTTGTGATCCCATTGGTCCTCTTTGAGAATGAAAGATGAGCAACAATAGACAATCACTATGGATGGACACTAAGTTTGACTTAGAATTGAATAGAAGGAAGAGATCAAACTAGATTCACTCATCTTTTTAGCCTGAGGTATACTGGCTTGCCTCTCTGGGATTAAGAAATAATACCTTGTGTCAATAATGGACAAAATTGCTGGTTCCTCTTACATGTCAGTGAAAAATGAGAAGTGGAATAGAGCATACCCTTTTCCCCCCTGTAATTCTTACCGTAAGAGGAACCAAACACAGCTCAAATTACATCTGTAGTGATTTTGTGTATTTCAAAAGAGCTATGGTACTCTTTGGTACATGTACTCCCTCAACTGACATGAGATT
This sequence comes from Myrmecobius fasciatus, assembly GCA_023553655.1. Lineage (NCBI taxonomy): Eukaryota > Metazoa > Chordata > Mammalia > Dasyuromorphia > Myrmecobiidae > Myrmecobius > Myrmecobius fasciatus. The sequence continues at coordinate 13,288 of JAJPUD010021765.1, read as the reverse complement.
AAAACTTTTCTATGCTCTGCAGACAATTCCTATGGCCAAAATATTCAAATGAAGAGAGAATTATTACTTCATGATTCTTGTTATAATGAGCTTCTTTAAATTTAGCTAGATAGTTTTTCAACAAACATATACATAGACTAATCTGGAACACAACTTAAAATATATGACTTAGAGGTTCTTATTTAGGGATAAAATGTTTCTAAAATGTGCCAGTAAAAATAAAATTTCATCAAATTCTGCAAATTTAACCAGAGCTCTAAACTGAAAAGGAGAAGGCAGAAAACTGCTTACTACATAGCCCTAAGATAAATATTATAGAGAATAACCATGAGAGAGAAAGAACATTAAGGATGCCCAGAAATTCACAGAAAACAAAATCTAAGAGAGAAACAATCAAACCCATGGACTTAGCCGACTATAAACAGAGATAGAACTCATGTTATTAGCAAGGTTGGCTAGATATACTAATATGAGACAATTTTTTTCCCTCATAAACAATTTCCCCTCCCCTGGACCATCTTTGAGGACAAGGATTGTTTCATTTTTGTCTTTAAAATGATATTCTTCTACTACTATCAACTTTAACCCCATCTAGTGTTTCTCCTACTCCATAGCATTTGACAACTTTTCTCTTTGATTTCATCCAAATAGTGACTAGTGCCCCAACATAAAATTCACCAGTTGGTATTTCCTTAATATCATTGATAATTGTAATTATATTTTTTTGCATCTAATACCATATCTTGTACTTTTTGTTGTTTTTCAGCCATTTTGGTCATGTCCTACTCTATGATGCTATTTTGGGGTTTTCTTGGTGAAACACTAGAGTGGCTTGCCACTTTCTTCTCCAGATCATTTTACAGATGAGGCAAACAGGTTTAAGTGACTTGACTAGATCACAGAGCTTATAAGTGTCAGAAGCTACATTTAAACTCATGAAGATGAGTCTTCCTCATTCTAAGCTCATTGCTTTATCTATTATGCCATACTTTGCACTAGTAGGCGCTTAATAATTAAATTGAATTGATACATATGGAGGGATGATACATACAACCAGAATGTGTCTTTGGAAGAATATGTGATATTCAAAAGGAAAGAGATAGGTCAAAGAGAAAGTGAAATTATATATTAAGAAGATACCCTCATGTCAGGAAATTGAAGAATTGCCTTTCGGAAGTATTATGGGATGAAGATCAAAGGAGGCAGAACAAAATCAAGTATCATTAGAATATAATATAAATGAATGAATGAATAAAGCAGTTATTAAGCACTTATGTTCAAAGCAGTATGTTAAGTGCTATAGATAATAGATAAGGAGTTTAAGAAGTGGATAAAAAACTTGGAACAGAGGCAAACTTCAAGCATCTAGACATCTGTTCCAGCTTTCTCTTTGCCAAAAGTAGAGTTGCTAATCTTTTCTTGACTTTGCCTTACTCATATTTCTATAGTCTAAAGCCAACAATGAGAATTTCTGGGTTCACAGGAGATCTCCAAGAAAAGGCTAGATGACCGACTGCTTCTAAGGGTTCTTATTTTAGGCACAATTTGGAAGCTGTGGCTTCTGAACTCTGTGCCACTAGGTTCATTGCTGGGACTGTATTTAAAGCATATCTACTTTTGAAAAACTTGCCACCCTTAATGACATTGCCTTCCTAAACTCAAGGGAGTGAAACTTTACTGAAGGATACTTAATAATTCTTTATCAGTAATGATGATAATTACTAACATTACTAACATCTGATGTTGTTCAGAGCCTTTGCCCATTTATGAGTTCATTGAATCCATACAGAAACTCTATGTTGAAAGAAATAGAGGCACCATTATATCCATTTTGTAGGTGAAGAACTTGAAATCCAGGAATATGTTATGACTTTCCTTTGCAGGGAA
>JAJPUD010021765.1:0-11391 GCA_023553655.1 Myrmecobius fasciatus | reverse complement strand
ACCACCTTCACCTCTCATTTTGTCCTGAAAACCCTGAAGCCTAGAAAAGAAAAATGACATGCAGTTGGCAAATGAAGAAATCTGGATTAAAGTTTTCTGAGAAAATGAAATAATAGATTCAGTGGAAGGGATTTTCTGGGATATCTAATCCAATTCCTTTATTTTTCAGGTAGGAAACTGAGGCCCAGAGAGTTTAGGAGATTATTGGTGTTATTCAGTCATTTCAGCCATATTGGAGTCTTGGAAACTGGAAATTTGCAGGTTTTTTCTCCAGTTCATTTTAGAAATCAGAAAACAGAATTAACTGACTTACCCAGAGTCATGCAGCTATTGTCTGAAGCCAAATTTAAACACAGGAAGATTCTTTCTGCTGTGCTGCTTAACTTAAGCCTAAATTCACATGGGCAGCAAATAGCAGAGGTAGTGTTGGAACCCATCTCATCTGACTTCAAACTATCACACTCTCCATGGCCTTTTAAGTTCAAACTCTAAGCTCTTTCCACTGAACCATGTTGTCTCCTCATCTATTAGAAAATATGTTTAGATATCACTTTGGAAAGTATGTTGCCTATGTGTGTGTCCCTCCCCGAGTATTAAATGTGCCCACTCTTTCCCACTAATGTGTGCCCACTAATGATGTGTGTATGGGTTTTATGTATACTTGTAGGAGAATAAACCCTAGATTTATGGGGGAAATGTTTTATTTCTACTTTCTTTACTATGCTATTTTATTAAAGGTCTTTGCTTTGAATTAATAGGATTTTCCAGCTGCCTAGTAAAAGAAAATGCATCAGTGGGGACCTATGAGTTATACTTTTGAGTGAATACAGATGCACCTAGAATAGCTTCAGCTGCAAAGATCATAGGACTAAAAGGCTAAATTGAAAAACAGTTCAACAGTTCTGTTTCCCTCAATAAAGGCACCAGCCAGAATTCCATCTTCAGCCATAACATGAGTTTTACAGAGAGAGCTGGAATTGATAGGAATGTGGCTTGAACCCTGAATGATGCTGAGTTGAGGGTCTCAGCATCTGGACAAACCTCTTACGTCATAGTTCACACAAACCAAAAGGACATCATGGTCCACATGAATGTGGAGATGCCTTTAGATGCTACATGCTAGTTTTGACAGGGTTGATACCAGCTTATGGTTTCTCCTGGAGTCATTTGCCTTTTATTTGGGTCAAAGGAATGAGCTGTTAATAACAGAATTCCAGACCCTGGGATCTTTGGATAAGGACAAAATTTTTGGACAGGTCTGACTTTTCATAGCCTGGCACATCTATCTATTGTAAAGGTTAGCCCCAACCCTTAGCTTCAAGTACTGGGCTGTTCTACACTCAGACACCCGAAGATGCTTCTGGCTATGATGTCACACTGTTAAGTCATCTCAATATTACCAGTTTATGAAGTGGTTCTAGACTGGGGCCAGAGCACAGGTATCAGGGAAATATGAAGCCAACACATTAATCTAACTCAAACAGCATGTCTCAAAATGTATTCCACCATGTCAGCTTCAATTTCCTGGAAGCTCACACTGGCTCCATGACCACATGAGCAGAATTTTGAGTATGAAAGACTAGATCTCATATGTCTCAAAGGCAACCTTTCATTTCTACCCTTATCAAACCAGAATTTTGAGGGTCTGCCAGAGCACTAAGCAGGTGAGATATTTCCCTCCTCCTTCTCACAAATAAGTTTAAAACATCATTTAACAGTCCCTTCAGTGATCCTTCCAGAAAGGATAATCCGACTCTCTTCCTAAGAAACCTTCTTCACATTTAGCAACAAGGGAAGTTCAAACTCCACTCTGGTGACAAGTTCCCTGTTGATAGCACTACTTTAATGGGGTTTCCTCTAAGTATCTCAATGCACTCAGGAGAGAAGAGCTCCACTTCCCTCCCCCTCAAGTTTTTTCTTACCTACAAAGGGAAAAATGAGAACCAGAAGCTGTTAGTTTTTCCTGGGAGGTCTGGCAAAAATGATTTTCTTCATACTGAATAATCAGCTGACATTGGATAGTCCTTGCAATCACCCACACTAGCTCCTCTTCCTGTACCCCCGTGCAATCAGTCAGTCTGGGCCCGGGAAGTCAGGCAGGGGTCCCTGAGGACAAAGGCTCTCCTTGGACAGCCACAAAAGCCCCAAATGCATTCCAGTCTCTCTTACTTGGGGTGGGAAGTAGGGGAGTCGCTTTTTCTTCCTGTCTTCAGAGGGATGATTGACACAAAGAAATGATAGCTAACATATACAGTTTGTTTCAAATTTATATGTTGAAAAAGAAAAATCCACCAGCGGTTATGTTTTCATTTTAATTCCTTTTTTATCAGTTGAAGAGTTTTTTTGTTTTTGTTTTTAGCTGCTTGAAGTCACCCACCTGTTGGGAAAGGAAGGCACTTTTAGCATAGGAAAAAAAATTAGCTCAGGTCAGTGGCTAGTCATGCATTTGTTCCATTATGATTCTCCTTATCTATCTCTTCCAAAAGTTAACTGGTAGGCTTCAGAAAATGAAAATTTATTGTCAAACATTTGTATAAAATTTAAACAATTTCATTTTCTAATAATGTCCAAGGAAAAGAAAACTATTTAAAACAACTCAATTCTATTCAACAAATTTTTATACCATGTTTCTTTGTATCTGAGTAGATAAAGTGAGAAAATACTTTATGGATTATAAAATCTTTTTAGGGCAATAGGATTTATGTCCATCAAATATTGTATGTGAAACAATTATAGAATGTCAGTAAATACAATAAAATGATAAAATAAAAAACACTAAGGTATGGTATAGAGACTATAAATGCTCTAAGGTATCAGGAAATGGTGATACAACTATAGGCTAGACACTGCAGAGGTACATCCATGAGCTAGATTTCAGAGAAGTTAAACTGAATTTGGAAAAGGTGGGAAAATAGGCAGGGGCTCATTTTAGCAGAGCGAGATTATATAAAGATCTAAGAATGACTTCCAAGAGTCAAGGAGTAAGCAAGAAATACTCTAAACTCTCACTTGAAAACAAATTCTGGAAAGTTAGAATCAACAAAGATAGGGTGATATAATTTTCCAACCTAAGACAATTTGAAAGGTGGCAAGAAAGGTCTGTCTCACTTGGATAAAATGGAAGTGTATTTCAGGGCAAGCAGTGTCCCTTCAAACCAAAAGTAGGCCCTGACTCAGTAAGCCATGGGGAGGCTCTGAGTCCCAGTGCAGGTCATTGACCAAGGACCTGTGGCCCAGTGCAACAGCAAATGAGCAACCCTTACCAGTGGCCCTCATAGCAGCAGCAACTCTCCTTACCTCTGTGGGTTCCAGTGGAGCATCAGAATTCTTTCTCCTCCTGTGGACCCTGGGTCAGCACCAGACTCCCTTCCTCCCTCACCACAGATCCCAGTGGTCCATTAGGAAATGGCCTGGGGTTCCTGTATAACATCAGGTACCCCCATGGTCTCAGCACTCCCCTTCCTCTGCACCTTTAATGCAGTGATAGGCCTTCTGAAGTCCTGACAAAACACCAGGCTATAATCAGGGGCTTGCAATCCCAGGCACCAGAAACTTTGAAACAACATTGTTGGTCTCCTCAGAAACAACAATGTTAAAATGTTAAATGTTAAAAAAAGATCTCAAAAAGAATTTTAAAAATCAAATAAGAGAGAGAGAATAAAAATTGGGGAAAGAAATGAGAATGATGCAAGAGAATAATGGGTGGGGGAAGAGTCAACAGCTTGATAAAGGAAGCACAAAAAAGAAAAAAGAAATACAAACATTTTACTGAAGAAAATAATTCCTTAAAAATAGAATTGGCCAAATGGAAAAAAAAGAGGTTAAAAAAGACCCAAAAAAGCTAATTAAAGAAAATAACTGCTTAAAAGTAGAATTTGACAAGTGGAAGCTAATGACTCCATGAGACAGCAAGAATTAATAAAAGAAAATCAAAAGAAGAAAGCGTAAAACATTTCATTGGAAAAACAATTGACATAGAAAATAGATCCAGGAGAGATACTTTTAGAATTATTTAACTACCTGAAAACCATGATCAAAAAAAGAAACTGGACATTATACTTCAGGAAATTATCAAGAAAATTGCCTTGAAAAACAGAGAGTAATATAGATATTGAAAGAATCCAGTGATTATCTCCTCAAAGATATATCAAAATGAAAACTCTCAGGAGCATTATAGTCAAATTCCAAAACTCCAGAGTCAAGTAAAATATGTTGCAATATCCATAAAGAAATAATTCAAATATTGTTGAGTCACAGTAAGATCTACACAGTATTTAGCAGCTTCTGCATCGAGGGATCATGGGGTTTAGAATATAATATATTGGAAGGCAAAGGAGCTAGGACTACAATCAAGAATCACCTACACAGTGAAACTGATCATAATCCATCAGTGGGGAAATGGTCATTCAATAAAATAGAAGATCTTAGACAATGTTAAGCAGAAATACAGTTCATGAATGTTTTCTTGTTTTTCTCAACTAGCCAGAATTCCATCTTCAACTTTTAATATGCATTCACCTGACACTTGGAAAAAAGAACTTAGATGGAGTCTTGCATGATCCTGACCTCTGAAGTTTTCAGCATCTAGATGAGTCCTTTAAATTAAAGGACTTCTTAACAGTTTTTTCCACTTGTGACCCTTTTTTTCACCCAGGAAATTTTTATGTGACCCTGAATATATAGATATATAAGATAGGCATAGAAATCAAACATTTAATGATAATAATTCACAATTTTGCAACCTCTACATTCAGTTACAAGAGCCCATATGAAGTCACAAATCACAGTTTAAGAAGCTGAGCTGAGTTTAACACATAATTTATACAACCAGAAAGACCTTTCTTCATTTTCACAACTTTTAATATTCTCATTCACAGTATCAGGAAACAAATTGACTATCTCCCTTTTTTAAGTATAAGTAAGAGTATATTAGACTTGGTAAATATTAATGGTAATGATGATTGACTAAGTCAAATGACTTAGATGTGACCTTTTCTTACTGTCTTATTTTGGGCAATATATTTTGCTTCTTGTGCCTGATTCCCATTTGTAAAATGAAGTGGTACTGAGGTACCACAATACATCTCTCAGATTGGCTAAGATGACAGGAAAAAATAATGATGAATGTTGGAAGGTTTGTGGGAAAACAATTTGGAACTATGCCCAAAGGGTACCAAACTGCACTATACCTTTTGACCCAGCAATATCTCTACTGGGTCTGTATCCCAAAGAGATCATAAAAAAGGAAAAAGACCCACATGTGCAAAAATGTTTGTAGCAGTCCTTTTTTGTAGTGGCAAGGAACTAGAAACTGAGTGGATGCCCATCAGTTGGAGAATGGCTGAATAAGTTACAGTATATGAATGTTATGGAATGTTATTGTTCTATAAAAAAACAATCAGCAGAATGATTTTAAAGAGACCTGGAGTGACTTACATGAACTAATGCTGAGTGAAGGGAGCAAAACCAAGAGAACATTGTATGTATGCAGCACCACCAAGATTATGTGATGATCAATTCCGATCAATGTGGCTCTTTTCTGCAATGAGATGGATTCAGGTCAGTTAAAGTTTGCTTGCAGAAGTGGGCTTTGGAAAATTTGCAACTTTGGAATTATTGTGAGGTGATTCAGTTTTCTGTGTTCTTTTGATTTTTCTCATGGATCAAACTGTGCATAAGCAAAAAGAAAATTTGCCTTATGCTCAAATTACTCCCTAATATATTAATTGTATTGGAACAGATTTGTGTTTTCCAAACAAGCATTATAGCAGAACTAAATATAACTGGAATGATCTCTTTTCCTAGGAGGTATGTGGGGGATAAAGGAAATTATAAGGATGCAAAAGGTAATTAAAGAAAGGTAACAAGAATCCACATGTGGTCCAGTAATAGCTGGGAGAATGTTCACTTGCATTATCTCATGATCTAACATATAATTCTCTGTCTTTCCACCCTTTACTCAGTGCTGTTCAGGTAAATTTTTAACAACAAATTCTCTTAGAGGAAAAATGTGTGGAGGATGCACTTTAAAATTTCATCTGAATTATTCATATTTTCTCCATTATCTTTTTTAAGTCTAGACAATCAACAAAATAGAAATCATGTCCTGATTTTTAGTAGTTGCTGATTTTGCAGATGTAATGACTCATGATGAAAATTTAACAATTGCCTCTCATAATCAGTACCCCTGATTTCACTGCTAAACTTCTAGAGAGAGGTGGTCTACAATTGGTTCTTCCATTTCCTTGCCACCCCTTCACTCTTCAACATCTATTAATATGGCTTCCCATTATTCTACTAAAGATGGTCTATTCAAGATTCCCAGTGATCTTTTATTTGACATTCTGATAACTTTTTCTCTATCCACTTCCTCCCTGATCTTTTTATCATTTTTGGTACCACTGGCTACTTTCTCCTCTTGCAAATATCTTCTCCCTTTGGTTTTTATGATATTTCTCTTTTGCTTTCATGTTTTTTTTTCCTTTATCAGTTTGATCTTTCATAGTCTCCTTTGTTGATTCAGCATCTACCTTTTGTCTCCTCCTTTCCTATAACCCTCCATCGTGAGTCCTTTTCTTTCTCTACACTCTTTCTTTTGGAGATTTCACTAGCTTTTAATGCATCTAGTTATCAGTTCTACTAAGAAAGTCCAATATTTCTACATCTCTACATTTTTCTTTTAAACTCCATTTTGACTTCTCTAGCCATCTGTTATGAATCTCCTAGGAGGTTACAAAGGAGCAATATGATTTTAGACATGGTACTATGAGAACTGAAATCTAAAGAAGTATCTTTTATTCTGAGAATGAAAAGCTCAAATCACTTTAAGTTTTGAGGATTGATAAAACAAAGTATTTTTGAATTAGCTCTCCAGGTCCTATATCAGTTTTGCCAGCATTAAAACCTCATGGTGAGGTGAGATACTGTGGCAACTCTTGTTGTTTTATTGTTAATTATGACAATAATAAATATTTATGTCATTAAATCATTGTTTAATTTATGAAGCACTCAATGTCATCATTTGATCCTCAGAGAAACCTTGTAAGGTAGATTCTATTGTGATCCCCATTTTATGGTTGAAGAAACATAAGATCTGAGAGGTTAATTAATTTGCCCAGGGTCACACTTAAGGGCACCTTCCAGAATATCAAGAGTAATTGATGTCTGAGTTTGTAATAGTACAATATAGTGAGTGTTAACCACAGCTTCGTAATCATAGACCCTTCATCTTACCAGATTTTGCTGTAAAATGTCTGAGGGCACCAACTGAGGAACCAATTGTTTACAAACTACAGAAAAGATTCACTCATGCACAAAGTGACCAAGGAGACTTGGCTTTCACTGCTAGAGCCAAGATGGTTTTCACAGTGAGACCCAAATGGACAAAAATGCCTTTACTGGAATTGCTGGAATCAAGTGATTCTATAGCTATCCTCTTTGACTGTGTCTTTGCAATTGGTATGGATCACTAGCCTCCCAAGGGGATCAAGAAATATTCTAAGGAGAAGCCTCCACTCTTACCTAATCTGGCAAAACTTCAGCAAGACTGGAGACTTTTGCTTGCTATTTATGATTACATGTCTATGGAGAGAGCTAGAAGAATTGTAGATTGTGTTGATACTCTGAACTGTCTACAAAGACCCCATTATGCTGGGTCTTCTTCACTACAGATTTCAATGTTGCAAGATTTCCCTGACTCATCTTTTTAGGTTGAGCTTGTACATTAAGTGTTGTACGTGAATGATCATCATCATCAACATCATCTTTAATAATAAAAATAATAACAGCAATTAGTAGGAAATGGAAGAAGGATATAGGAAAGGCAGAGACAGAGAGACAGAGACAGACTGATAGATGGACAGAGAGAGAGACAAAGAGAGAACATACACACATATGTTCATATATATGTACACAGAGAGACAGAGACAGAGAGTAAAATGTACAGAAAGACAGAGATATACACAGAGAGAAGATGCAAACATAGAAGGAGAGACAGAAAGAGGGATAGAGACAGAGAAACAGACAGAGAGACAATGGCAAAAAAGCAGAGACAGAGGGGGGGAGAGAGAGAGAGAGAGAGAGAGAGAGAGAGAGAGAGAGAGAGAGAGGGAGAAGGGGAAGGAGAGAGGGAGGGAGGGGGATGAGGCAATAGCAATAAGAGTAATAATAAAATGATAAATGACTTGATTAACTGGGTTGCCTCTTCTCTTAACTCTGGTGTGGAGAGAATAGTCAATAGAAAAATGGAATGAGGAATGAAAGTCATCAGTATGAGTTATCTGCACAGAAAAATGTTTTATTTTTATGAGGAAATAAAGTTTTTATTTTGAAGGTGGTCATAACATTATATTGACCACATTTCTTCCATAACATTCAGGAAATATGCATATAATAGCCAGAATGCATATATAATGACTTAGAATTGATTCGGATATAGGGGGAAAACTGAAAGCCTTCTGTTTCTGAGCTCCAACTTGATATTTTCCATAGGCAAAAAGAAGGCATACCTGACATGCCTTCTCTATCTACCATAAGGAATTTGTAGGTGGATCCTTCTTGTCATAGGAAAGAATGAAACTTTTTGCACTGTGACCAATCAAGTTCTATGGTCAATTGGCTGCTTCCTAGTTCTCCCTGAGCATCTCAACTTGTTTCATTTGATTCTTGATATGAATTCTACCCTCTCTCTATTCTCCCCTCACTTAATCCTTTTGTATTCTTAATCCTTAATCAATTTGCATTCTTCACTCCCTCCTCTATTACTTCATCTCCTGCTGGCCAGCCTACATATATGGTATCAACCTTTCATGGGGATTCATACCCTACCTGAAGCTAGGACTACTGCCAGGATTTGTTAACTGTTAATGCCCTTAACTGTTTCTGAATGTCAACAGACTTTGACAGAAGGAGGAGGAACATATATCAGAAGACTTGGCATAATAGACAAGACATCCTCCTTGAGAAGTCTCTGCCTTGAGACACTCCTTTACTAATTGGTGACTCCCTTTCTGGGGACCATTATTTTATAAAGGATGCAAGCCATGCTTCACCTCTCCTCCACCCAGACTTTTCTCTCTGAACTTATTCTCACTTATTGTTTCACTCCTTCCATTCTTCCCTCACCTCACTTTCCAACATCATGCTGTGTTATTTCTCCTACTAGAATATAAATTCCTTGAAGGAAAGGACTGTCTGGATTGTATTTGTATACTGTGCTTTAATAAATATTCTCTTGGTCTAACTATCATCAATCTACTTTTCTAGAGAAGGTAATGAAGAAATTTTGATTAAAAATTCATTTTGCAAGCTCATTCTAGAAGATCTGTAAATAAAATATCCTGCTAATAACTAGGCATGAATCTTATAGCTGAGGTCCAGATGTTCTCTTAAGAGAAGTAGTGCCATCAGTTACCTCACTAGAGTTACAGATCTGGTGACCAGTTTTTGCATTTGGTTTTATTCAGTTTGTTTTATTTTATTTTTTTACTTCATTTTATCTTATGTATTTTATTGCTCTTATTGATGACTTTGGCTTTTATGTAAATTCCAAATAATTTATTCCTTCCTTTCTCCTCTTAGTAAACATTCCCCTTGTAACAAAGAAAAACAATAAAGTTAAAAGGAAAAACAACTTATATTTCATAATGGCTAACACTTATATAGTATTGCTATGTACATTTTATATAGTGTCTGCTATGTGCCAGGCATTATGCTAAATATTTTACAATTATTATCTTATTTGATACTCACAACAATCCTGGGAAGTAGGTGCTATTCGTCCCATTTTACAGATTAGGAAATAGGCATACAGGAGTTGTGATTTGCTCAGGGTTTCATAGTAATGGTTAAGATTGGATTTTATTTCAGTTCCTCTTGATTCTGGGGCAATTAGGTGGCATAATGCATAGAGTACTGGGCTTGGAATCAAGAAAAGATTCAGCTTCATGAGTTCAAATCTAGCTCTATATGAGGTGGTACAGAGAATAGAGTCCTGAAGATGGGAGAAAAGATGTATTAGACAGGGAGGGAGTAGAGCAGAAATTTGTTTAAAATGAAAAGGTCTAATTTACCCCTTCCTCTACCCTCTGAGTAGGTAGCTTGGAATAGTTTTGAAATGTACAAAATCTGTTGTCACTGACATTTGTGAAGTTTTTCCTCAATTTCCCTGTTTGTATTCTTAAAAGATTTGGGCTTCCTGACAATATCAATGGAGACAGAATTAGAGAGAGACAGAGACAGAGAGACACAAAGAGACACAGGCAAAAAGAGACAGAGAGACAGAGAGAGTTATATGCAACTATATGGTCTAGTGGTCAGGGCAGGTGATTTTTGCTATTAGTCTACTTAGTCAGTGGGGTAACTAGGCAATTATAATAGTTGAAGTGTCAGACCTGGAGTCAGGAGGACCTGAGTTCAAATCCAGTCCCACTTAGTACCAGTGATTAACACTGCAATATCCATTTACCTGTTGATATAACTATTTTGTTATTGTTATTCAGTTATATTCAATTTGCTGTGATCTCTTTTGGGGTTTTCTTAGCAAAGATACTGGAGTGGTTTGTCATTTCCTTTTTCAGCTCATTTCTCAGATCAAGAAACTGAGGTAAACAGGTTAAGTGACTTGCCTAGGGTCAAACAGTAAGTGTCTGAAGTCAGACTTTAACTCAGATCTTTCTGATTTTATGCCTGGTGCTCTATCTACTGTGCCACTTAGCTGCACACTAAGTTTTGACTCAATAGTACTTTACTACACAGTATGTGGACAAGAAACAATCCCAGAAAATGTTCATGCTCTGAATCAAGAGCACAGCCCTTCCATTTTGAATAATGACATGTTTCTGGAATCAAGCATCCCAAGCTTCCATGTAGATATTCATCAAAGAGAGAATACTACATACGCTGTCCATCCCCTACTATATAAAAGTAACAATGGCCAGTATACAGAGTATGAAGTTTTAACAAAATGCTTTCCTCACCAAAAAAATCTCTAAGATTCATAATGTAGTATTTTTTATAAAGAAATTGAAGCTATATGTGAGTGGAATCAAAGGTAAGAATAATGTTTAAAGAAAAACAAATATATTCAAGATTGCTCAGCCTTGGTGCAGTTTACATTATTAGGATATTGTTGTTTGTCCTTTGTTCTTGAAGAGGACCATGACTTTAGGGAGGTGATACCATGACATGTAAGTGAATTGGATTTAATCGAGGGAGGCTTCGCTTGAGAATGAATTTACCAATCACAAGTAATTTTACAGCTAAATTACTCCAATTTCCTTAAACTGAGTACAATCCTATGAATACCGTAATTTGAAGCCTTGAGTCACACTTACCTATAGGCAGAATAATTTTTGGATAGTCATTTCAAGGAAAGACTCTTCTGTACCCCCC
>JAJPUD010021764.1:0-22564 GCA_023553655.1 Myrmecobius fasciatus | reverse complement strand
CTCTCTCTCTCTCTCTCTCTCTCTCTCTCTCTCTCTCTCTCTCTCTCAAGTGGTACCTGAGCAAGGGATTGGATTCCTGAGCTCAGAGTTCAAAACCCGACTCTGCCACGACTGGCAACCATGTGACCTTGGTCAATTAACGTCTCAGTTCCCTCTTCTGTCCAATGGAGGAATTAGACCAGCCGATCTCTTCAGTCTCCCAGCTCTGCCATTGTGTGATTCCTTCCTTCCTGTGCTGGCTTTCCTCCCGCCTCCCCTTGGAGGTCCTCAGGACTAAGTGGCTGAACTCGAGGAGAGGGGAATTCACAGCCCGGTATCCTCTCTGTTGTGCTCAGGTCTCTCCAGCCAGCTGAGCCCTGCCCAGCATGCTGCCCTGACTGCGGGGCCCGTTTTCATACAGCTTGGACTTTGCCGGTGCGACTCTCTCAGCCCAGAAGATCTGAGGGCCCCAGAGGTCCCCTTCTCACTGGCTTCCCAAGGAGCCAGCATGGCCACTGCGGTACAGAGCAGTGAACTGGTATTCGAGTTTGCCAACGGCGGGATGGAGGAAATCCAGCAGGTACGTGGGGGCAGCTCCGTGGAGCGTCAGAGATAGCACCCCCAGCCAACACTCTGTGGTCATTGAGAGCGCCCCACCTTGGCTTAGCCAAACCTCAGGACAACGCTCGGGATCTCAGGCCTCTGACAAAGGATCCCCTTCTCTGCCCCATCCCCAGCTTTATCTGGTGGGGCCCCGTAAGCCTGACTCAGGCCCCGTAAACTTGACTCAGCCCCCCTAAGCCTGACTTGGGCCTGGATCACCACTGAAGTATAGCTTCTCAGCCCCACGCCCGGTGATGTCCATCCAACCTGCTCTCTTCCAGCACCCACCCAAGTCACTAGTGTGAATTCTAGCATGGAATGAGCCGTGCCAGGGAGTAGAAAGGGGAGGGGACTAGGTTGCTTCCTTGGGGCCTTAGGCCAGTGTAGACATGGTACACCTTTGGGGGCCTCCTCTTCCTCATGGGACAGATATTTTTTCAAAGAGCCACTAAGATACAGAGAGGGCAGCTCTGGGCTGGGAAGGGGATGTGGGAAAGACTCCCTGTACGGGTTGGGGGGGGGGTTCTTTCAGCTGTTCCTTCCCTTCACAGCTGGACGATCCCTCCGTGTTTCCAGCGGTGATTGTGGAGCAGCTGCCCTGCCCAGAGCTACTACACCTCTACTCTGGGCTGGACCGGGATGAAGTTCCCAATGGCATCATGGCGGACCGGGACCTGGGGGTGGCCGAAGGGCAGATGCTGGAGGGAGGCCTTGTGGTGTCAGGTCCATCCTCTTTGGGGCCGGGACTGGGCAGGCTTGGGGAGGAAGAAGAGGGAGGGGGCTGGAGGATGGGGGGGGGAAGCTGTGTTAGGGGGAACAGCGCATCCTGGCTTTGGGTGGCAGGGGAATGGCTGCTTCCCACTGGCTTCTTTCTGCTTCCAAGCTGGGCAGGAGGTGAGCTGCTGGAGGAGGACTGTTAGCAAGTGACTTAAGTCAAGGAAGACTTCCTGGGGGAAGCTGGCGATGCTTTTAAGCTAAGCTCCCAAAGCCTGGAAGAACTAGCGCCTCCTAAGATGGAGAGAAGAGGAGGAACCATATGTACGGCCATATGCTGCCCTCCCCTTCCCCACTGCTCATCATCACTCCAGGAGCTGGAAGGGAGTAGTTTTAGACAGTGGGACTCATCTCCTTCCACAGGGGGTGCAGTCCCTGGATTAATGAGGTGGACGCCAGGCCCACCCACTAAACCTCCAGGGAGATGAGGGAGCATCTTAGTACCCAAGATGCACCTGAGGGGGAGGGTGCGGCCAGTCCTGTGCTCATCCTTGTGGGGAATACAAAAGTATCATGAGACGATCGGGCCCTCAGGGAGCTGACAATCTAACTGAGGAGACAAGACTCATGAAACAGAACGCTGGTGTGGGGATTGACTTGGTGGGGTGAAAAGAGCACTTGATTGGGCAGTGGAGGACCTGGGTTGAGTCTCATCTCTGCTGCTGTGTAACCCCCTTACAGCCCTGGGCCTCAGTTGCCTCATTTGTAGAATGAGGACCTTAGCTGGCCTCCGAGGCCACTTTCAGCTCTGACATCTTGTGATCCAATACAAGAGTTAGGACGGGGCCGGTCGGGGCAAGCTTCACAAGGGGGGCTGGTGGATGGAGCTTAAAAAAGGGAAGGGGAAAGCATATGAACCGGCACAGAAATGGAAATGGGCATTGGGCACGTGGAGCCTTTGAACAGAGCTGGGAGGGATGAAACTTGGAAAGATAGGAGCTTAGAGGAGGAAATGGAGCCCCAGGGAAGCTATCAGGAGGGAGCTGCAGAGCTGAGATTAGAACTCAGGGCCTCTGATTCCAAGCGCGTGCTCTCCCCGCTATTCCACTCGGATGACTACGGCAGCGGCCCTGAGAGCAGCCCTCGGGACTCTGGCAGAGACCCGGGGGGTTGATGCTCTGCCACAGGCTTCCCCTGGCTCCCCTCCCCAGCATGCCCCGGCTCCCAGGATGCTCCTTCTCGGCCACCTGGGCCTCTTCCTCCGGCCGGGCCGTGTCCCCGGCCCGCGTCTCACGTGTCTGTCTCTTACCTCCTTCCTCTTCCTCTCACTAGACGAGAACAACCAGACCGTGATGGCCACCGAGGTGCTGCTGGACGTGGAGGCCCCCAACAACATCCTGGACGAAAGTCGCATGTGTGAGTAGAAGCCTTCCCGTTCCTGGAAGCCCCAGACGGCCCGAGAGAGAAGGGTAGGCTAGGAAGTGAGAGGCCCCGGGTGCAGATCATCCCATGTCTGCTAGCCCCCAGCCCCACGCGGGAGCCTGGTCAGGTCTTTTCTCTTTGGGTTTCCGTGCCCTTCTATAAACTGAGGATAACGGATTTTCTAGACCCTGCTTCGGCTGGCAGGGCTGCAGGGGATGCCCAGGTGTTGCCCGGGAAGCCGGGGTCGGGAGGCGTGGCGAGCGGGGCACAGGCCGCCGGCAGGAGATGGAGCGTGGCATTGGTGAAATTCTTCCCCCGGCCGGCCAGACACGGCCCCCCCACGGGGAAAGCTCGCCTGTGCTCTCCGGGGCCTTGAGCCCATCCCAGGGCACTGGGGGTGTCTCGGGCCTCAGCCCTGCAGAAACACAAGGAATTTGGGGGTCGTTATTGTTCCTGTTATCCAATGGGGTGAGGATGCCCAGAGGTGAAGGGCCTTGCCCAGCCGGCCGAGGCGGGGTTCCAGTCTACATCTTGTCTGTTTCTAAGCCTGGGGCTGTCTCCCCCCGCCCAGGAGTGGGCCTGCAGCGCCCAGCCCCATCAGTAGCCTTATGCTCTGCAGCCCTTGGGGGGACACTGCCCCCTGTGGGGAGTGAGCCTGCTGCCCCAAAGCAGGGTGGGAGAAACAGCTTCTAGACTGAGCTCTGCCACTCACCTAGTGATCCTGGACAAGTCCCCTCACCTCCGGCCTCGGTGCACTTCTGAAAGTGCTCGCCCTTTCCTCACAGCTCTAAATTTAATCAGGAGGCCATTTTCCCGGCTAAGGGGGGGGGTGGTGCAGTCCTCCTGGGGATGTAGAGGCAGGGGTGGAGGGCACTTGTCTTCCATCGCCGCCCACCTCATCGTAATTAGGGCCTCTGTAGCCCAGTCAGTTATCAGGCACTTAATAAGCATTTACTGTGTGCCAGGCACGGCAATACAAAATTTCCTTTTGAAATACAAAGCAAGGCAACAGGTTCCTGCCTCAAAGTGTTCACAGGCCAAAGTAGAAACGACCTCATTCATACAGAATATATGGAGCAGACCGAGAAGGCGCCCTCAGAGGGAAAGGATTAATGGGGAGGGGGGATGCGGAAAGCTCAATTTCCTCATGTTATACAGGGGAGAAAGGGACCCAGAGAGGACAAGGGATTTGCCTGAGCTCCCACAGCTAATGTATAGCAGAGCTGAAATTTGAACTCAGGTCCTCCCATGCCCAGGCAGCTAAGGGACACTACAGTGGATAGAGCACTGGGCCTAGAATGAAGAAGACTCATCTTCTTCAGTTCAAATCTGACCTCAGATACTTATTGGCTGTGTGACCCTGGCCAAGTCACTTCCCCGTCTCTGTTTCAGTTTCTTCATATGTCAAATGAGCAAGAGAAGGGAATGAGATAAATTCCTCCATTATCTCTACTCTTTGAGTTCAAAACAGACCTCAGACACTTCATGATCCTGGGCAAGTCACTTCACTCTGTTTGCCTCAGTTTCCTCATCTGTAAAATGAGCCGGAGAAGGAAATGGCAAACCCCTGCAGTATCTGCCAAGAAATGCCCCCCCCAAAAGGGGTCACAGGGAGTCAGGCAGGACTGAACAGCCTCCACCAGCACCTCTAATACCTCATCCTGAGCTCGCTCTGCTCTATGGAATTGTCTCCCCTGCTTGAGAGACTTTGAAGGCCAGGGTTGTATGTCCAGACCCTGAGACTACTGAGGAAGGGGCCTCTCCCTGTCCCAGCCCCCAACTCAGGCCTCCTGGGCCTTTCCTCTTGCAGTCAGTAGCTCCGGGCTGTTCACCGAGCAGGACTCTGCTGGGGCCTTTACCAACTGTGTGCTTTCTACCTCCTCCGGAGCAGACATCCCGACGGGTGGAAGCGTGACTGCTGAGGGCTTCTCCGTGCTGGAGGAAAGCTCCATGGACAAAGGCCTTGGAAGGCCTCTGCCAGTGAGGCCGAAGAAGAAAGGTAAAGACTTGGGGTTTTGCTCAGGGATGGCTTCCCGCTCTGGCCTGTGGCCTGAAATGCCACCATTAGCACCACATTCTGCCTTTCTTGAGATGCTGAACTTTAGCTGGAAGGGCGGCCCGAGAAGGACGGCCTCAAAGCTTTGTTGGTGCCCGTGAAATAAAAAGAACCAAAAAAAAAAAAAAAAAAAAAGATCTCTAACACTTGAAAATTGGTTCCTGGGTTTGACTAGTCCTAGCTCTTGGCCTTATCCCTTGTGTGTCGTTCCCCCCCCGTCCCCCCCCAATCTAGCCAATTGCCAAGTCTCATCAATTCTCCCTCCAAAATCTCTTCTTCATCCGGGCCTTTCTCTCCTCCCACAGCTGCCAGTCTAGTTCAGGGCCTCCTCACTATCACCAGACCATTGCAGTAGCCTCCCTACCTCCAGCCTCTCCCCTCTCCGATTCATCCTTCACACAGCCGCCCCAAATGTTTTTCGCGGGTCCGGCCCCAGTCAGTGGCTCAGGAAAATTCGCCAACTTAAGGGCAATTAGAGCCCTGAACAGTGTGGCTCCGGCTTAGTCCCGGGATGCATCGGTATGGTGCCATTAAACCGGCCACTTTGCCTTTGCCTGGATTGCTCTCGCTCCTCATCTCCCTTCCAGGCTCAGCTCCCCTGTTACGTCTCCCTTCCTAGGGCCCAGAGCTCTACTGTCCCGGAAATCGCTTTGTAGTCCTTTATTTTATGTGTATTCTAACTGCCTGTATGGGTGGGAGCTTTCTGAAAGCACCCATGGGTGGTGTTATATTCCAATCCTGGCAGGTAACAGCTGTGTAATAAATGCTTTTTGAACTTCTCTGTGCTCTTAGATAAGTCACTTACCCTCTCTAGGTCTCAGTTTCCTCCTCTGCAAAGTAGAAATAATAACTTGCCCCGTCTACCTCACTGGCTTGTTGTGAGTGACTCACTTGGTAATTGATAAAATAGTCAAGCAGTTAGGCAATCGGTTAGTTAGGGCGCTGGGCGGCTGCTGGGGGGCAGACCCCAGTTTGGACTCCAGAAGTCCAAAGACCTAGATCCCCGTTCTTAGCTTAGACTTCATATATTTGTCTTGGGGGAGAGGGGGGACTCAGTTTCCTCCTATGTAAGATGCTGGGGTTGAACTAACTGACATCTGGGGGTCCTTTTTCAGTTTCACAGCCCGTGATCGCTTATGATCTCCGTGGGCCTCCGTTTCTATATTAGCACTAGGGTGGTAAAAAGAATTATGGAATATATTTGAACATGTTTAACATATATTGGACGGCTTGCCATCTAGGGGAGGGGGTGGGGGGAAGGAGAACAAAATCTGGACACAAGGCTGTACGAGGGTCAGTGTGGTCAAATTATCCGGGCATATGTTTTGAAAATAAAAAGCTTTAAAAAAAAATAAAAATTAGGGGCAGCTAGGTGGCGCAGTGGATAGAGCACCAGCCCTGAAGTCAGGAGGACCTGAGTTCAAATCTGGGCTCAGACACTTAATATTCCCTAGCTGTGTGACCCTGGGCAAGTCACTTAACCTCAATTGCCTCAGCAAAAAATAAATAAATAAATAAAAGCCAAAAAATTAAAATTAAATAAAAATAAAAATTAAAAATTAAAAAAAAGAATCATGGAATATTTGAGCCGGCAAGTGCTTAGAGATCATATCTAAGGGCAGAATTTAAGGAGACTTGGATTCAAATCCTAATGTAAATTCATCTAGCCTCTGTGTCAGGGGTTCTTACCCGGGAGTCCAGACTCAGCAAGGGCTCAGTGGGGGGATGGATTTCAGGGGATCCCCGAATCTGGCTGGGGAAAAATGACATCCTTATTTTCATGAAGCTCTTTGTACGAGGGAGAATTTCCTTCAGCAAACCTGCTTCAGAGGAGGAGGTTGTGGCTTTTGCCAGATTGCCACAAGAATGGGGTCCCCGGACCCTATTTACCCCGGCTGCTCTCCAGAGTCCTAATCCTAGTCACCAATTACCCGTGGCAGGGAGCCCCAACCTTGTGGTCCTCGGACCCCTGGGCTTTTCCTAAACTTTCCCCCTGTCCCCATTTCATCTGAAAGGAAAGAAATTCTCGCTCTTAAGGATGCAGATGACCATAAGAAAAAAACAAAACAAAAAAAAAAAACCAGAGATGAATTTGGGGGCAGGAGACAGTCTGGGCTGTGACTTGCCCAGGATCACACGGCTAGTGTCTGAGACCGACTCCTGACTCCAGGGCCCCAAAAGTGACTTCTAATCCGAATTTGGATTTGAATAGGTGAGCAGATTTACCAGATCTTCCTTAGCCCATTTGACAAACTTCTGCCCCCCCCCCCCCGCTTGGGGTATTCAGCAGGTCCACAGCAGAATTCATTATCTCCCCCCCACACCTCCTTTCTCTTCCTAAAGCAGCAGCCACTCAGGTTCAAAAAATCTGAGTCATCTTCAATACTTTCTCTCACCCCCTCATATCCAATTAGTTGCCAAGCATTGTCAATTCTGCCTCCACAGCAGGAGTCCCTCTCCCTCCCCTTTTCTCTCCCCCCTCCCCCTCCCCTTTTCTCTCCCTCTTCCCCTTCCCCTTTTCTCTTCCCCCTCCCCCTCCCCTTTTCTCTCCCCCCCTCTCCCTCTTCTTTTCTCTCCCCCCTCCCCTCTCCCCGCCTCCTTCTCTCCACTCTCTCCCCCCACCTCATCCCGGCCCTCATCACCTCTCCTCTCCACTATTGTAGAGTCTCCCTCCTTCTCTCCCTCCCACAAATCCCTTCTCTCTCCAATCCATTTTACGCCCAGCTGCCAGATTGATATTCCTGAGGCTGGGTTTTCACTGTGTCACTCCTCAGCTCAAGAAACTCTCATGGCTTTTTTGGGAAAAGGGGCAAGGCCCTGGTACACTTTTCGGGCCTTTCTCAGCGTCGCTTTCTCTCTCACACGCTCAGTTGTTGCAGAAACTTGGCTATTCCCTATGGCTGCTCCTTGGATCTCAATGTGTCCACATTGTCTCTCCAACTTAGAACACACTCGTTCCTCCCGTTTCATAGGGCATATGTGTGTGTTTGTGTATACACACACATTTATAGAACATATCTATACACATACACGTATGGATATGTACACATATGTGTACATGCACATATATGCAGAGAGAAAGAGAATGGCTTTGAGCCTGAAGCAGCAGCCATGTGCTGCTGCTGTGTTTACAAACCAGCATTGGGGGAGACCAATATGGAAGTAGCTTATGGAGCTCCCCAAAAGCTGGCCTTTTTCTGCCTACCTTTTGGGTCCCCAGATTGGGACCGAGACATCATGGACCAAAGGGCAACCTGTGCCTCAGTGGACTCGCCGGATCAGGGGTCATCTGCTGCCATCTCGAGGCCCTGCTAGGTTCGGGGGCACTGAGGCACTCTGCTCATCCTGCTCTCCCCATCCATCTCCCCCTCTGTAGCCCAGAAGGCGAAAGCACCCCGTTGTTCCTCACCAGTCAGTGAGCCCAACTTTCCCATCCGGAAGAAGTCTAAGGATGGCAAAGGTACAGACTTCTCTCTGCTTTGTTTGCTTTCTGGAGGCCGGGCTAGGGGGAGGATGGAGACATGGCCCAGTTCTTGGAGAGGCCCTGGTCTACTGGGAGGGGGGGAGCACTGTGTCTGGCCTCAGGGAGCGTTGGGGGGGGCACTGTGTCTGGCCTCAGGGAGCCTCCAGTCCCATTGGGGAACAAATGATCTTTTCTGTGACCTCCAATGTTCCTTCTTCCAGGGAACACCATCTACCTTTGGGAGTTCCTGCTGGCTCTCCTTCAGGACAAGAACACTTGCCCCAAGTACATCAAGTGGACCCAGCGCGAGAAGGGCATCTTCAAGCTCGTGGACTCAAAGGCCGTGTCCAAGCTGTGGGGGAAGCAGAAAAACAAGCCGGATATGAACTACGAGACGATGGGGCGAGCTCTGAGGTAAACCCGTGGCGGGGCCACGTCCCGGGACTTCTCCCTCATGTCCTCCCACAGTCTTTCCTGCTTTGGGCCTCTTGTTTTGCCCTGCGGGCCCATGGGAGACTGATGCCCTTCAGGACCAAGGCTGCCCTCACCCCTCCCCGGGGAAGCTCTTTCCAGCTCCAGCTAACCTCTCTCCCAGCGAGTTTTCTGATTATGGCCCAGGCCCGGCCCCAGCCACGGCCCTAGCCCCAGCCCCGGGTCCAGTCCTTTCTCTCTTTCCTCTCTTCAGGCCCCTTGGGAATTTCCTGGGTGAGTGAAAGGGAATAATCCATATTTTGTAAATGTCCAAGCAGTGGAAATGGGAGCCAGCTCTTATTCTTGATTTTATTTGACCAGCTTGGTGATTTCTTTAGGAAAGCGCTAGCGGGAAAATCTCTTCGGCCAGTGCAGACTGGCTTCCGCTGTACAACTTAGGGCTTTAGGGCACCTTTTGGGAGCATCCCGGACCCCTTGGGCAGTCAGGCTGGTAAACCCCATGGACCCCTTCTCAAAATCAGATTTTTCAAGGCATAAATGAGAACACCGAAGATTACAAAGGAAACCAAAGGGTAGTGAAAATGAAGATGTATTTGTTTCCCGATCCAAGGTCACACAGACCCTTGGAAATCTATCCACTGACCCCTTGATGGGCTAGCTGGACCCCCGTTAGGAAATCTAGAATTGCCTGTGGCGCTACTGAGACATGAAGGCACTTGCCCAGAGTCACACAGCCAGGACTTGTCAGAGGAGGGAGCTATCTCTGAGTAGAATTAGTTGGAGAGTAGTAGCAGTAGTAATAATACTGGTGGTGGTGGTGGTAGTACTAGTAGTAGTAGTAATAGTAATAGCAGTAGCAGGATAGTCGTAATAGTAGCAATAGTAATAGTAGTAATAGCAGTAGTAGTAATAATAGTAATAGTAGTAATAATGATGATGATAATGATAATTTTTATCATTATGTTGGTGAATATGTTTGGGAAATCTCTTTGCCAGCTCAGTTTCCAAAGACCTTGGAATTATGATGACGATGATGATGCTTATTTCGGAGATATTTGGAAGTCCTGGCAGCAAAGGCTTTCCTGGTCACTGCCAGGGCAGCTCGGGCATCTGAGATTCGGGGTTCGCTGGCTCCCTTCCCACCAACTGTGCTCTCTTACCCCTAGGTATTATTATCAGAGAGGCATCCTCTCCAAGGTGGAAGGGCAGAGACTGGTATACCAGTTCAAGGAGATGCCCAAAGACCTGGTGATCATCGAAGATGAAGAGGGAGAGGAGGCCAGTGCTGAACTCCAACAGGCCCCACCTCCACGCCGAACTGTTGCTAAGGGTTCGACCCGGCCTTCCGCTCAGCAGAAGAAGGATCCCTCTACGGAAGCTCTGCAAGCAGGCCCACAGGCAGCACTGAGCCTGCAGGCTCTGGCCAAGGAGGGCTCAACTGCCACCGCCGTCGTTGCCGCCGCTGCTTCGGCGGCTCCTCCCGGAGAGGTTCGGGGAGCTCTGGCTCACACGGTCAGGTAAGATCCTCGGTGCTCGCCGCCTTCCTGCTGCCACCTCGGACCTCTTTGCCGGCCGCCATCTCGGGTGCCCGTTGAGACGGCCTGCTGAGGTCAGGGAGCGCGGTGTTAGTATCCAGAAGCTGAGGCGCCAAAAGAGAGAGAGAGCGTCTAGGCCGAGATCGAGCAGTCAGCCGATGGTGGTGTTCTCCGGCCTGCCTCTTCAAGAGCAGGGGCGGGCCTGGGATCCCGGGCCTCCCCTGCCCCAGACCTCTCCTCCAAAGGCCATTCGGGCAAAATCCAGCACCTAAGGTTTGCTTTGATGGTGTCTCCCCGGGGCCTAGGTCTCCTTCCCCTTCGGCCAGAGAAGGGTCCCCGTCTTGGGAGCTCGGAGACCTCAGGAGGCTCCCTCACTCTCCCTGGCTGACCTCGATGGCTCCTCGCTTTTGTGAATTTGAACTCCGTTTCTAGAGAGCCGCCCAGAACATTGAGACGCAAAGTGACTCGCTCAGGGTCACAAAGCTCTGATGTGTCAGGGGGTAGGACTTGAACCCAGTTGTTTGTGGCTCTGAGATCCACACACTTCCTGTGGTACACCGTAGCTTCTCTAACTTGGATAATCTCATTCAACAAGCGTCCATTAAGCACCTGCTCAATATAGAACCCCGTGCTAGGCACTAAAGGCCATACAAAGTTTGGATAGGCCCCAGTTCCTGTCCTCAAGTAGGTGACCTTCTAGTAGGTGAATAAGACCCTACACAGAGAACTATAGCGATAATGATAAATTGAAAATCTAATATGATAGGATAATATAATGTGACCTGATAGAACATAATATAATGGAATAGAAAATAATGTAACATAACATAACATGAAATGATATAACATAGTATGACATCACGTAATATGACATAATGCAATATGACATAACGGAATATAGACTAAGATAACGTAATGCGATATAATCTGATAGAATGTACCATAGCGTAATATAATGCAATCTAACACAATGTAGTACAGTACATGAGAAGGGCTGACCAAAAGGTTATGCAGTGCCTGGAAAGACCCCGGGTTCTAGAGTCAGAGCACCTGGATGACCTTGGATGAGTCATTGCCCTTTTCTGGGCCTCGGTTTCCCCATCTGTAAAATGAGAGTTGGATCCGATGGCTTCGAATGTCTCTCCGATACATGAGAACGAACTGCCTTCCGACCCGGAGTTAAGGATGCTATGAAAATGCTCCGAGGAGCAAGGACTGGCCTTCCTGGAGAAGGTGCACTGGGTTACTTAGGCTCGAAAAGACATCAGTGATCGGACAGGCGAAGAGAGGGAGCACGCTTGAGGCGGACGGGCTGAGTTAAGCAAAGACTTGGAGGCGGGAGAGCGCAGAGCGTGTCTGGGGGCTGCCCTCGCCTCATCTGGCTTTTCTTTTTTCTCCTCAGTGCATCTTTGGTTTCTAACCACGGAGGCGTGTCCACGGCGGGAGCCGGCGCAGGCCTGGGAGCCCTGACCCTTCAGACCATCCCACTGGCCACGGTGCTGGCCGGCGGTTCCTCGGCCACCTCGGCCACCTCCCCCCAAATCGTCCTCCAGGGCGTCCCTTCGGCCTCGGCCTTCAAGGACATCGTCACCCTGCAGGCCGCCTTCCCTCTGGGGTCTAGCTTCCCAGAGGGCTCCGCCGCAGCAGGGCGTCCCTTTGTCCTTAGCGGCCTCTCGGCGGCGGCGCTCGGGCCCGCGTCCAGACCCCCGGGGACCCTGGTCGCTACCATCATCAGGACTCCAGGAGTCAAGGAGGCTCTTCCCGGGCCCCCTTCCTACCTGCAGGGTGTCGTGGCCGACGAGGTCCTGAGGCAGCCTCAGCCGCTTCAGGTGCAGGGGCTCCTGGGTAACTCCCAGGCCCAGGAAGTCCCGGGGATCCCCGTGCTGCCCCAGACCCCCAGCGGCTGCCCTTCTGTCGGCCTGACCCCCGTGGCTGAACTGGAACTTGCCACCGGCCCAGGGGCCCTGCTGGTAGGCGAGCCCAACCTGACCCAGTCGGCGGTGGTGCTAGCTGAAGGCCTGGGCCCTTTCCAGGAGCCCCGGACTGGAGCTGAAGGAGCTAGGGGCGACGGGGACCTCTGAAGAGAAGGGTTTCTGGCCCTCTTTGGGGAGGGGCTCCTCAAGGGAGCTCCACCCAGCAGCCAAGTGCCAGGGCCATCTTTAGGTGAATCTCTTTTGGCCACCATCTTGAATGGAACTCTCCCCTACCCTCTCCCTGGCGCTTGCTTTGGCGTCCTCCAGGGGCATGTGGCAGAGAGTCGGCGCCACCAAGCATGGGGTGGGGGAGAGCTCTCCACCGTCAGCCTTATTGTTCAAGCCCAAGCCCCCCTTCTCCCTGGGACCCTCTGTGTTAAAGAACCCACCCTTTGACCTTGCTGCATCTGGGAGAGGCCTGGCCAGTTTGGCCAACCGGGGCCTGCCTAGAAGTGGCAAGGGGCAGTGGCTTTGCATCTCTGCTCTGCCGCTCCCTAACTCTGTGACCTTGGACAAGCCCCTCATCTTACTGAGCCTCAGTTTCCTTACCTTTGAAATAAGGGGGTGGACTAGGTCGCTTCTGAGGCCCCTCTGACAATAGAGACCCTCCGATCTTCAAATGCCAGCGAGAAGCCAGCGAGCCCTGCCACCAGCCCTCTGCCATTTGTGATTAGTTGGGCATCCCTGGCGCCAAGCGCTGGGCTTCAGGGACCTTGACACACGTACCTTCAGAGCGAAATGCCCGGAGCTGGGGTGGCCCCCCCCAAACCCCCCACCGAGGCTGGCCAGTGCTAACTTTTGGGTGCTGTTTCCATTTCCCTGACTAGACTGTGAGCTCCTGGGGGAGGGGGGAAGTGAAGGGTGTCCGGGTCCGCCACCATGGCTGGTCAGCGGGGAGTCCTCCTGGCTCCCAGCCGAGTGACCTCGCCCGATCGGTCTCTCCGTGGCCGTTCCCTGCACTGAGGGACGCCCTCCTGGGGCGGCTCGGGAGCTTTCTTCCTGGGTGCTCGAGTTTGTAGAAACCAGCATGGCTTAGTGGCCAAAGCCCTGAGCTGGGAATTGCGGTCCTGGCTCTCCCGCTTCCCCTGTGATCCTGGGCCAGTCACCGCCCTTTCTTGGGCTTCCATTTCCCCCGTGAAACGGAGGGAATAATACTTACACTACCTACCTCCCAGAGGTGTTTTGTAAGGAGAGCCCTCTGTAAATTCTGAAGGGCTCTAGAAATGAGTTAGGACCCCTGAGCCGGGAGCCTCCTCTCCGGGGCCTAGGGGCCTCGGGGACCCCGAGCCAGGAACGTTCCCATTCCGGGTCCGTCATTCAGGAATTCCTTCCCAAGCTTTCGGGAAGCGTCTTTGATCTTGAGCCGGAATGACTTTTCTGGCGATCAGTGCTGTCCGAGGTCTCCCACTGTGGGAGAGGATGGCTTTGGACTTGACTCACACCTGCCTCGGGCAGGCCGAAGAAGGCCGAACAGGGCCCTGGCTTTCCGGGGTCCTGTGGACAAGTTCCCCTCGGCCCTTTCCTGATTGTATGTGTTCTTTGGGTCCCCCCCTCCCCCCACGAGTTTGCCTCTCTAGGCTGAAGAGGCCTCTTCTCCTTGGCCTGGGCTCCTGCATCCGGGAGCCTGGAGGACATGGGAGAAGGAAGGAAGGGCCATTGCAGCCGTCCCAGGATGTCCTGGGCAGAGGAACCTTGCTAGGTGGGAAAGAAGGCAACAGTCATTGTCCCCTCCGCTTGTGGAGATGGCAGGCCCCGCCCCTGGGTGGCCCAAGGAAATGCCCGCACCCCCGCAGCCTCGATAGATCTAGCCACAGAATCCAAAGATTTAGAACCCGGAGAGATCTTAGAGACCATCTACTCCCCACCCGCCCCACCCAGGCTGAAACTGGGACTTTGAACCCATGTCCCGAGGACTCCCAGTCCTGGACTCTGCGGCCCCCTCCCTGATTGGTCATATGGCCTCGGGTGCAAGGGCCCTACAACTGGGTCTACACCATCCGGCTGCTGGAACCTAGGTCTCTCACCGTCTTCCACCATCTGGGTGCTCAGCCGGTCGATCCGTGGACCAGTACTCATTAAACGCCTATTGCGTACCGGGTGCCGTGAGCTGTCAGGGAAGCAGACCAGAAAATAAGCCCTGCGTTCAAAGACTTATGGAAGAAATATTCAAAGAGAAGGAAAAAGTGGGTAGAAAGTAGAGACGGAAGGGGAGGGGACTAGCACCCCAGAGAACTGGGAAAGGCCTCGTAAAAGAAGCTAGACGTCAAAGGAGTGAGGGCATTCGAGGCTAAAATATGGAGAGCAGGTCTGCGGCAGGTCTCTTCAGGGGCCCACTAGACCATCCCCAGAGGCTAAAGTGAGCGTGTCACACGGACTCACCCTAAGTCAGAGAGGGCATAGAGACCGCCCCATTGCGCACTTGTGAGGTAGCTTTCAGGCTTGGGGACTCTGCTCCACTGTCGCGGGGATCCCCCGGGGAACTGTGCTAGCTCTTGGCTTGACGGCTGGATAAAGGGATGGATTTTGTCGCTTATTCCCTTTGCAGATGACCCCTTAGATGGAAAAGGTTAAAAAGCTACGGGTCCCAGGGACATGTAGAGTTGGATACTTGGTTCCCAGTTTTAGATGAGAGAAGGTTGGTCAGTTCTCCAAAAATGGTGGACGCTGAGTGCATGGCAGTCTCCAGGGGAGTCAGCGGTGGGATGCGGTGGTCGATTAGGCTCCCATCGGCCCAAGAAGCTCAGGGAACGACCCTTCCCTTCAGCTGCGGCCTGACCCCTGTCAGGTCTTGGCCCTGTGTGCTCGCAGGGCATCTGGACAAATGTGACAAAGGGAGTCGAGGGCCTCAAGACGGGAGCATAGGAGGAAGGCATCAGGGACACTGGAGAACAGCTCACTCGCCACCACTCCCCGCTGGGCCATTTGAGGCCGGATGTCAGAAGCAGCTTTCTAATAATTAGAACTGGGCAGACTTGAGAGCCCTATAACACTCCCTCCCTCCCCATCATCCCCCGCTAGCTAGAAATGATTTTGTGTTATTGGCTATTAATCACATGATTGGCCATTAATCGGTAGCACCCGTGTTTCCTTCCAGTTGGACACATAGGCTAGTCCTGGGCCTCCCCATCTCAAGGGAAAGAACACTGGATTTGGAGGCCTGGGGCAGTCACTCCTTTTCCTTCTCTGAGCCTGAGTTTCCTCTGGGTAAAATCAAATGGTCTTTAAGCTCCTTTCCAACTCTCTCTAAATCTTATGAATCCTAAGTTTTTGAAATCCAATCAAATGATAAGCAGAACCACCAAAAACAACCCCAAAATGAAAGATATACACAATGACTGCGATTATGTAAAAGATAAGAACACTAAAGCTGCACCCATCTGGAGAAGCTGAGGAAACGCAGGTCCCCTTTTTCTGTGGAGAGCTGGGGGACTATGGGTGCAGGATATTGCATACGCTGTCAGACATGGTTGCTGTGTCACTCTGGTTTTGCTTAAGTGTTTTCATTGTTACAAGGGAAGGCTTGCGGGGTGGGGATAGGGGTGGGGGGGGATATATCAGCAAATGACAATGATGTAAAAAGGAAAGGCATCAATAAAAGTGGAAAAAAAAAATAGAGATGTTGGCTTTGATGGGATTGGTGGGACAGGGTGACTCCCTTTCCCCCAGCCTGGAGAAGAAATGGTACTTGGTTAGGACCTGTCCACCCACTGCTCTCATTTCTTTTCTCCCTCAGCAACTTTGTCAGCTGGGCTTCCAGCCTTTGGAAGGGAGAGAGAGGCTCCAAGAACTGGGAATAGGGGCCCTCGGTCCCTCTGCCCTTGGTACTATCATCCCCTGCTGTCCTTCACGGCCCCGTCACCGGGCAGAGGAGGTTCGGAGCCATAGGGCTGATATGTCCATGCAGAGGGCCTGCTGTTTCTATCCCAGAACCTCAAGCTGCCCTCCCAACCCTGCCCAGAGATACTCTGTCCTGCAGCTTTCCCTCCCGTCACTGGCTTGGGCAGTGAAGGGTGCTTTGTGTCCCAGAGTATTGTGAGACCTCTTAATGCATCCTGGGAGTAACAGAAAATGAGCCGGAGGGGCCCTCAGAACAGGGAATCCTGAAGCTTCCAGCTGCCTCCCGAGGGGTCCCCGAGTCTGCTAACATCACCCTGAAAGATCCGTTTCAGAGAGCATTTATTTCATCCCTCCCCACCTCCCTCACTTTGCAGACAGGGCAGTTGAAGATTATCAAGGGAAGGGGACTGGTTCAAGATCACTTCGAGGAAAACAAGAAAATCACAGCGAGGGAGCGTCAAGGAGTCTACAGTCCAGGTGGGCCTGACTTCCCAGTGTTGGGTCACACGGCTCGAACCCTGGATAGAAATGGAGGGGGGGGCGGGGATTATGTGCCTCAGGGAAGGAGTAAGTCAGCCTCCTGTGCTTCTGGGTAAATGGGCCATGGAGGCCGGAGAAGGCCGAGGCTGGGGAGAGGCCGGCCTTTCCTGGTTGCCATGACAGCGGCCGTGCAGCAGGTGGCGCTGTCGGGCAGGTGATGGACCCAGATCTGGGCGTGGCCAGGGTGGGGCCCGTTCCTGTTCAGGCTCTTTCCCACCCTCCCAGCCTCCTCCTTTAACCCACCCCGAGGTCCCTACTCAGTCTTCCCCCCTCCCCTTCAGCTCCGCCTCGGCCCCCTTTTAGTAACTGGGTGGCCACTTCTCAGAATTTTGAACCGGAAGACAAGAGATCAGGGCTCTTAGTGTAGCTCCCTCCCCAGCTTCTGACAAGGTGTGACCTTACACAAGTCACCTCCACACTGGGTCTCAGTTGCCTCCTCCGGAAAGTGACCAGTTGGGACATGATAGCTTCTGAGGCCTTTTCTAGATCTAGAAGCAGGGGTCTGGCTGACCTTTGGGGTCCTCGGTTTCCTTCTCTGTCAAATGAGAGGCTGAACTGAGTTTCCTTCCAGCTCCAGAGCTTGGGGCTTATGATCGGAAGTCATAGTTCTCCTCTGAGCTGCAGAAGCTCTCTAGGATCCCTTCCATCTCTTTTTTTCTCTGGGCCTCAGTTTCCCTCCACTGTAGGATTATGGGTTGGATTAGATAGTCTCTAAAGCCGATCTGGATCCAAATCCAAGGAGCATTTCACCAGTGCCGGCTGTGTTCCAGGCACCCAGGAACTTACAGGAGAGTAGAGGGGTGAGTGTGTGGGAGTGGGAGTGTGTGTGTGAATGTGTGTGTGGGGGGGAGAGATACAGCCCATAACTGCTGAAAAGTCTCCAAGTTCACATGGGAAAGAGGGAGCAATAGCAGGAAAGGCTAGCTGAAGAAAGCTAGAGATTGTAAGTAGAGGGGGAGGAAAGGGAGGAAGAGCTGGAGGAGGGGTGGGCCTCAGTTTACCTTATTGGAGAGCTGGAGTGATTGAAGGGGAGTAACAGCAGGCAGATGGCCAAAGGCTTTTAGCAGAACCAGAGAAATTTGCATTTGAACCCAGAGGGGAACAGGAAACTACCCAGTCTGGCCTCTGGCCCCCTCCTGAATGCTTACTTAGCTAGGAGACCCTGGATAAATCATTTGCCTTGGCCTCTTGGTAAGACTTAGTTACAAAGAGCTTGTGAGGGCTTCATGGGAGGAGGGGCTCCCACAGCAACCAAAAGAGACTGGGAGACAAGTCCCCTGCTGGCTGGAGGGGGCGGAGGAGGAGGAGGAAGAGTGCAAATAAATAACCCGAAAATAGGTTGGAACCCCCCCCAGGGAAGGAGAAAGGAGAGGGAGTCCTGCCAAATTCCCCGGGAAACTGAGGACAGAGCCTTTCCAGCTGAGAGGAATCAGGGTGGCCTTCTGGAGGCAGCGGCACCAAAGCCTGACCCTAGAAGGAAGGGAAGTGTTTTCATAGGCTGAGACAGGCAAGAAGTGGCTTAGGGGACAGGCTGTGTGAATTCAGCAATAAGGAGGAAGAGGAGGACCTAGGTGGCCTTTACTTTGGACTGTGGGAAATATACAATAAGGAAAGAGAGGTCATTCAAAGCCAGATTGTGGAGGGCCTTGAATGCTGCAATGAAAACTTCCCATTTTAGCTTGGCAACAATAGGGAGCCCCTGAAGGTTGTTGAGAAGGGGAATGACGCCAAGAGGCAAGTTTTAGGAAGATGATTTGGGCAGCAGTCACAAGAAGGTACTTGGATTGAAGCCGGATCACAAGGGCTTTTGGTGACAAGTTTGAATGCTGACTCTGCCATTTTCTCAGAGTGACCCCTCCCAAGTCCCTTCCCCTCTCTGAGCCTCGAGCCCCATCTGTAAAATGGGGGTGAAAGATGATCCCTCCACTCAGAGGGATCTTGAGAGGAAAGCAGCTCAGAAAGCTTGCTGAAGAAGCTTCAGCCATCCTCCCCAGGGCGCTTCCCCGCTCCCTGGCCCCCGTGGCAGGGGGTCTCTAGCTCCCCCCGAACTCTTGAAGCTCCAGATTTCTCCGGCTCCTCCCTTGTCCTGTGACCTTCCTCCCTTTCTCCTCGGCATCTTCCGAGCCCGCTGCTCCGCTGGTCCTCAGCCCATGTGTCCCTGCCCTACCGAGGCTCCGGGGCTCCCCACCTTGGGCTCGGACTGCAGTTTGGAGGAGGGCGGGGCTGACTGTCTACATCTCTCCTTTCCCACGGTCCCTCTATCCTGATTGCGGCCCCCCCCGAGGCCCAGCCACGCTTCTGCTCGGCGGGCTCCCCGGCCCACATGCTCACGCTCCCATTTGGCCCGCTGATCCGGGCAGGTGTCAGAGAGACCTGGGATAGCTAACTGCTGAGGGAGAGCCTGAAAGCCTGGAGCCCCTCACAACATCGGGGGTGCTCGGTGACTGCCCCCCCCAAAACATGGCAATCAGACCCCGAAGAGGGGAGTCTACTGACTGAAGGGTGCTTAATGACTGAGGGAGAGCGGGGGGGGGGCAGGGAGGGAAGTCTGCGGTTCTGTCAGCTGGTGGGGGAAGATTAGAGGGCCCTTTGGGGCCCTGGTGCTTTGGAGCCCCTTGGTGGGCTACCCAGGCGCAGGTGGCCCATGGGTCAGCAACAAGGATCAGGGATTGGCTCGCTCCAGATTTGGGAGTCATTTCATGGAGAGGGTAACTGAACCGGTGGGAGCAAGAAGAGCTGGCCCTGGGAGCCCCCCCCCCTTAAAGGGGGGGGGAAGAAGGGGGAGACGAGCCAGCAAGACTGAGGAGGGCCAGACAGGGAGGAAGTCAACCAGGAGAGGGCAGCATTAGGGAAGCTAACCCGGGAGGGAGCTGCATCCAGGTCAAGGAGGAGAATGAGGGCGGGGAGAGTCGATCTGCTCTAGATCCCAGAAGATCCCCAATCCAACAGCGCACCTGGGCGGGGGAAGCCGTGCAGTGGAGAGGGCCTACCCACGTCTGGAAACGGATCGCTCTTCTGTTCCCACTTGCCAAGTGGCCCCCTCTCCAGGGAAGGGCCCCCCCCCTTCCTCCCCCTTTCATGTCGGGGCGGCTCTCCTTGTCAAGCCCATTTTTTTCTCGAATCGAGTTTTTAATCTACTTCTTGCTCTGAGGAGCTGGAAAAAACTCACTTCTGAGAAGTCCTTCCCACTTCCCTCCCGCGGCCCATATTCCCCCCCCCCCTTCCTTCTTCAGCCCAGAACCAGCCAGTCCTCCCGGCTAATTTCAGCACTGTGTCCGGCACATAGTAGGCGCTTCATAAATATTTATTAAGTTGAGAGCCAGGGAGCTCCTTGCCGTGGCTGAGCTCCTACAGTTGGGATTCGAACTCAAGGCTCCAAATTGCAGGCTATTTCCCTGACTCTACAGCTGAGTGAGTGGTGGAAAGCCCCGGCAAAAGGGAGAAGAGACGGAAAGGGGGCGGGGGGGGCAGCCAGAAGAGAGCCTGAAAACGGGGGCCGGCGGCGGCACGAGACTCAGCAGAGTAGTGGCTCTGGAGGCTCACGCTCAACCTTGTGATCTTGGACAAGTCCCTGCCCCTCCCTGTACTTCTAGGTAAAAAGAGGGGAGTTGGCCTCCGGGGCGAGGGGGAGAGGGGGGCGGCCTACAGGCTGGGAAACTCCCTCCCTCCATCTCTCCCACCCTTCTCTCTCCCACCCAGTCTCCCAAACCGGGAATTCACTGCGCTCCAGGCCGCATCCCTGATTGGTCCTCGCCCTCGCCCTCCCCCCGCCCCCCTCCCCCGTCCGCGGCCGAGCACGTGGCT
This sequence comes from Myrmecobius fasciatus, assembly GCA_023553655.1. NCBI lineage: Eukaryota > Metazoa > Chordata > Mammalia > Dasyuromorphia > Myrmecobiidae > Myrmecobius > Myrmecobius fasciatus. The sequence continues at coordinate 2,206 of JAJPUD010021764.1, read as the reverse complement.
GCCTCCCGGGCTTCCGGGCGCGCGGGCCACCGCCTCTCCCCTCTGGCTTCCCGGGGCCCCAGGTCTCGGCCGGGCCGGATCGCCGAGAGATGCTCGGCCTAGGCCAGCCCACGGGCTCGGCAGTTGGGGGGAGGGGCTCAGCGGGGGGAAGGGGGAGGAGTGTGTCCGATGGGGAGGGGGGGGAGGCCTGCTCCCCACCCCCGCTCCCGGGCACGCGCCCGCGTAGTCCCAGGCCTTAGCCCCGGGAGCCGGGGGCGTGGTGGGGAGGAGCCCCGCCCCTTCCCCGTCATCCCGCCCCGCCCCCTAAGCGTGGGTGTCCCCCAGGCTCAGGCTCGTCTTCTCCCTCTTCGCCCCCCCCCCCCAGGCTTCTGATCTCATCTGATCTCATCGGCTCCCGCGGGGCCAATTATTTCTCCAGGCAGCCGACTCCCAAATCCGGAGCCTCCGCATCACGGGCTGCCCATCGGCGGTCCCCCGATCTCGAACCCGGCCCCAAGTCCCAAAGGAACTCCTCGCCTTCCGCCCTCAGGCGGCCTCTCCGACTCGGCCGAGCCTTCTCCCCGGGCCCGGACCTAAGGCCGCAAATTTCAGGAACTCTCGGCGACTAATTCTGGCATCCCAAGCCCCCCCTTCCGGCTCAGGCTGATCTTGGACCGAGCCCCTCCTCGTTCTCTTGGGGGACTCCCAGCTGTTCTCATATCATATGTTCACTATCCCACCTCCGAGCCTTTGCCCTTCAAGGCCCTGGCTCGAAGAACTGACCTCCTGGGAGAAGGGACCCTCCCCGCCCCCTCTCCCCTCCCCCACCGATCTCTTCCCCCCCCCCCCCCCCCCCCCCCCCGGTCTTCTTCTTTGCATTTCTTTTCATTTCTCGGGATCCGGGTTTGCACGGAAGCGCCTTTTCTTCTCCAAGTCGGGTTCCTTGCTCCCTGGGAGCAGGGAGCTACGGAGGGTTGTGAGCAAGAAGCAGGCTTTGTAAAAAGGACAACCCAAAACCCTGGAGAAGCTGCCCAGAAGGCGTTTATGAATGGATGAAGCTCGCCTCCCCGATGGCTCCACAATTGAATAACAGTAGTTAGTATCTCTCGGAGCGCTCCCAAATCGGGGAAACACTTTACATCGCCTCACTGGAGCCTTGCCATTATTTTCTAGGAACTCCGCAAGCAAAGTTGTGTGACTTGGCCAAGGTCACGGGGCCGGGTGCAGGTTTTTCAGAACCCAGATCCCATGCTCTGTCCGGCATTCTGTGTCTGTCTAGGAGGCGGCCGCCCAATCCTGTCAGTTGCATCTCTGCAACCCTCTCCCATCCCTCGTCCTTCCCCTGCCCTCTCCGGGCCAGCAGCCTGGACTGTCTCCGCAGTCTCTTAGTGACCAGGCTTCCGGCTGGGCCAAGCCAGCTTTCCATACAGAGGTGTGAAATACGAATCCGTCCGCTGCCTCCACTGTCTCGCCACTCCACTCTGAGTTCTGCAGTAGCTCCCTATTATCTCCAGTTAACAATGCAAAACTCCTTAGCCGGGCATTCAAGGTCCGCCACGATCGGGCTCCCCTGGCTTTTCAACCCGGTCTCAACCTGCTCCCCTCCCCGCACGGCCTCGGCAGAAAAACGCCCCCAATTCGTCTTCCTCTGGCCCTTAGACGCCCTCCAAAATCTAAGCAAACGGTAGCTCCTCCGCCTCCCGCCTTCCCCAGGCGGCTCACCCTGGTTTTAATCTTACGCGTGCTTTGTTTCTCTCCCCAAGGAGAACCGGGAACCTATCTCAGCTAGTCTGGCCCTCCCCAGGGCCGGCGGAGCTCTCCGCATACAGTAGGTACTTAATAAATGTGCAGGTCGTAGAATTTCGAGGACTCGGGTGGGTTTGTGGTTTATTTGGAAAGCCCTCGCCCACCCGGGATTACTTGAAAGGAGCCTGGCTCTCCAGCTGTTGTGGAAAATCCAGCTCGAGCTCCCCAGCTGTCTGCAAAGCTCTTTGTCACTGGGCTTGACCCTCACAGGGCAGGGGAGGGGGGGCATGTTTTTAGCGTCTTTGGGGTGTCCCCCCTCCCAGTTTTGGATCTCTCTCCGAGTCATCCTCTCCCCCCTCCCTTCTCCCACTGCCTCAGGGCTGAAATACACTGGGTCAGCCTGCCGGTGAGAAGCCCTGGGCAAGCTGGCTCCAGCCTCCCTGGCCAGGCCTGGCACCGTTCCCCCCTCCCCCCCGCCCCC
>JAJPUD010021763.1:4719-17060 GCA_023553655.1 Myrmecobius fasciatus | reverse complement strand
ACACACACACACACACACACACACACACACACACACACACACACACACACATGTTTCTCTCTCTATATATATTTTGTAATCATTGTATATTGCACATAATTACTAGTTCTATTAATATCACTTAACATAACTCACATTTTCCAATGCTTTATATTCATAATTTCATGTAGTACAATACTTTTCCTTTAATTCATGTATTTTGTTTAGCCCCTTCCCCAACTGATGAGCATCTACTTTTTATCTAGGCCTTTGCTATCACAAAACATGATATTACTTTGTTAATGGGTAAATGATCTTTCTGCCTGACTTATGTGACTAGTAATGAGTCAATAAAGCTAGAAAGATAAAATAAATTATTACTTCCTATACCCAAGGATCTTATAATCCTATGAGGGCTGAGATTCGCACATAACAATAAAAAACAAAATATAGTGAGAGCAAAGGAGACATACAAATTGTTAATGGGATGACTGATGAAAAAGAGATTTTCATTCAGTAAAGATGAGGAAATTCTTAATGGAGGCAGTAGCAGCTGCATGTGGCATTGAAGGAAGGGAAAAATTTCCAAGGGAAAATATTGTTAGAGAGAAAGAGTCTATTTTGTCCATGAAGGACACTATGAATAAAGGTATTTAGAAGAGCAAGTATAAACGTAGAATATGGCATAATGAGTAGTGCAATTTGTCTAACATGTAGTAATGACAGCCTGGTATAATGGAAGAACCACAAATGTACATGGAATATACAGTAGATTGGACTACTTTCATTATTTCCCTAAGTATGTCATTATAGAGTAGCAAAATTGGAAAGGTATCTTACTCATGATAGGTAAAGGCTCCATAACATGTGAACAGTGTCCTGAGTTCTAAGTTACACAACAAAATATGGCAAACTAGTGTAGGGAAATTATAATATAAAATAAACAAAAAACTGCAACCTTAAACCTTAATTATTTAAAATAAGATTTTGAACGCTGAAGAGGGAAAACTGGAACAATCAGAGGTCATTGAAAAATCTTCACTTATCGCTTATGTATTCTATATAGAATATTCACAACTTACTTTATTCTCTCTGCATTATTCTTGTATATACTCAGGCATATGCTAGAACTAGGTGAACTGATTCACAAGTACAGACTGTTAAATTTTCAATATAAATATCTACATCTCAAAATTAATAGTCATTATAAGCCAAGAATTGATTTATTGTTTTCTAGATTGTCTATATTTTTAAAAAGTGCCTGAGAAAATATTAATAATATGAATTAAATTTTTAAAGTATTTATTTCTGGAGAAGTGGCTGTTTAGAATTTATTAGTATACCACTATATCTATTTATCCATTTATATGTGATTTTCCCCATCAGAGATCTATTAATATTTATAAGAAAGTAGCATATTGCCTGAGGAATCAAGAGTGTGTCCCAAAATATGCCCAAACAGTAAAAAGAAACAAATTTATAAATTCTTCAATTTTGAAAATATAAAAGCACATTTAATTGTATATGAACTTTTTCAGTTATTGTAGTCTTTGAATCTCATATTTATATGGTTGATTCATTATTGTAAACATACTTGAGTATAGTGAGAATGCTAGCTTTTTGATATCTACTAAGAAAAACATCTCCTCAGATCATAGAATAATTTATGAGTCTGAAGAGATCTCAGTGGACATCTAGTTCAACATATACATAGGAGGAATTCCAGTGATAAAAAATCAGATAAATGGTCAGTTAACTTTCACTTGAAGACCTCCAAAAAAGGGGACTATATATAGATAAGGGGAGGGAGGAAGCATTAATTTTTTTTATGGGTCAGACTCTGTTTTGAGGGTTCCTACAAATATTATATCATTTTTATCCTTCAACAACTTTATAAGGTCAGTGGTATTATACCTATTTTGCAGTTGAGAAAACTGAGGCAAGCAAAAGTTAAGGGATTTTCACAGGGTCACAGGGATAATAAATATCTGAGGCTAGATTTGTAATTGGGTCTTTCTAACTTTAGGTCCAGCAATCCATCTAGCATGCCACCATCTACCTCCCTTCCAAGGAAGGAGAATCTACCACTTCTTGAATATCCCCTTCCATATTTCAATATCCTTAATTGTTTGGAAGTTTTTTTTTCATGTGACACTTTTTAAATATGATTCTTTCCACACCATTGCTCCTAGTCCTGATTTTGAGGGTCAAATAGATGATATCTAAGACTTTTGACATTGTAACTGATCAAATAATATGTTAACTTTCCTGTGATAGCTGTTCTCCAAGCTAAAGTATCTCATTTCAATTCTCATATTTCATGGATTCAAAATCTTTCATTATTTTGGTCCTACTCCTCTGGTCACTTTTTAGGTCATTAATGCCATTCTTAAACTGTGACTCATGAAAAAAAAAATGATACTCTAAACGAGATCAGATCAGAGCAGAATATAGTAATACTATGCTATCCCTTTTCCTGGAAGCTATGAAGTAATTTGGCATCCATTATTAAAACAAAAAATTGAACATGGTGTATTATCAATTACAAAAAAAGAATTTGGTGGCCCTGGGCACCCACTTATGTTGCTGACCCATAGGGAAATAACTGAACATCAATGCTATGTTATTCTCTTAGAACTCATTATATGTTGTATCTTGTTGAGCTTTGTCTTTAAATTACAAATGGCTAATAATTACTAAAATAGTGATGCTTAGAAAAAATGGTAGTGTCTTATATTACTTGTTTAAGTTATTTTTGTTATTTTAGTATTTTCTTCAGCATTAGATTCAATTTAAAAAATTCAGAAAATGGCTTTATAAAATTCAAGCCTGTGTAGCATGTCAGATATAATTTTACTTCCTTCTGTTGTTAATGAAAGTGATTTATCCCCCCTTTCCACCTCCCCTACATGCACCCTTTCTGTCTTTGAAGCTTTTGCTAGTTAAGCAGCTTTACTGGTCAGCTCTCAATATAGTCTGTTAAATTATATTTATTATCTCTTATATTGATACAATTATTATAGATAGGAAAATTGCATAGCAGGTCTAATGCTACTAATATACACCCATCACTTCTTGGAGCATCAATAGAAGGCCTGAGTCAAATCATTGGGGAAAAATGGCATAGACTTGGGAGTAATTTACAAAGGATGCTTCCTTAGAAAATTCATGAATCTTTTCTGTGACAAATATCTACATTTCTCTTCCCTGTTTCTGCTTATTGTTTTGAGCTATTTATGATGATTTAATAAATTGTTAAATGGATCTAAATATTTCACCCAACAACCAATTCTAAAATAGAGATCCCAATTTTTTATTATTTATTCCCTTATTGAGTGTTTATTAAACACCTGTCATATACAAGGCAAATTGCTGGGTTATAAAAAGTAAAGAAATTTCTGTTGTCCAAAAACTGACATTCTAAAAGAAGAGGAGACACATCCTTTGTTAAAAAAAAATAGAAGCAATTTCATACTCATATTTGAGAGGGTCAGGAAAGGCTTCACAATAGACATGGTAAAACTTAGAAATTGCTTTCATTTGTAATTGGTATTCCTAAATGTTATAATAATTATTACTATAATCTGGAAAAAAATTAGAAACAACTTCAAGATTTAAAAAAATGATTTGAGATTAGAGAATTAGAGTTAGAATAGACATTAGAGGTTTTTAGTTTAACCATTTCATTTTAGGAATGAAGAAATTGAGATCCAAAAACATTAAGTGACTGATCCACAGTAAATTAGATAGTAATCATCAGAGGTGGCATTTGAACGCAGTTCAGCTGATTCAAGCATGGTTCCATGTTCACTCCAATTTACCAGTTTTTTTTTTTTTTAAGTAGTTAACCTCAACGTGATATTCAGGATAAGCAGCTGATTCAGTTAATTTATACTATGGACAATTCAGAAAAATAAGTAAACCAATCAGTTGACTGAATGATCCTTTAAGGTCAATATAAATAGTCAATTTAATAGGGCTAGACACAGTTTTAACATAACTATTTCAATTTGTTTTTATTTTTTGAAGATCATTTATTTGGCAATTTTCTCTACTTAATGAGATTAATTAGTATATACTTAAGTCACAAAAGAAATTGGAATCATGCATTCTTAGAAATCAATGAACTTCCAAAGCTTCACAGATAACATTTTATAATGGGCCCTTATGTGAATTCTATAGCTCTCTCACAAAGCTCTCTCCTTTTTTAGAAAAAATATTGTATTGAATATGGAGATAATTGTTTGTAAAATCAGGATGTCCACTCAGGGTCCAACCAATTCTGAAGTCTAGTATATTTCTTTCCTGAGAAAGAGTCATAACCACTGGAAACTGGTATCATAGCTGACAATATTATTTTTATCTGTAGCTTTAGAGGAGTCTGCAAAAGTTTATTCATCTCTGGAATTCAGATTAATGTAGGTAGGCATTGTTTATTCCAAAAATGTATGTATAATTAATCAAGTAACATAAAGGAGTCTAGAATTTAACAATCAAATATTTAAACATCTTATAAACAAAAGCCAAAATATATTTACAAAGAAAAAACAAAAATAACAGTTTTCATAATGGATATCACTGAAAATGCATCATTATCTTATTTATGATGTTATATATTAAGTTGAAATTGAACTTATATGGCAATTTACTTTTTAACACAGATTCTGCATTTTGACGTATTGACAAAGAATTAGACCAGTCTATGTCTCAGTTTCTGTTTAGACTCAAAATCAGTTTCTGGTTCTCAGACACAGATCCTGTAAAAGAGTATTTTCCCCTTACTATTATTATTATTTCTCAATTTGCTGGAATCATTATATTTGTCTCCATCTTGACAACTTTTTTCTAATGGTTATGATAACAATCAGTCACAACTAATAGATTTTATTTTTAATATGTTAACAACAAATGCTGTTACCATACACTGACAAGTTATTTCTTTTGTAGTCACTATTGTTACCTGTGCTGCTGTGCTGATATGACATCTCTTTGGTTCCTTCCCCATGTTACCATGGAAATAATTTATTATTATTGTCAAGGATGGACAGTCCAAATACATTTTAAGTAGGGATAATGTGAAAACTTTCAAAAATACCTGTCCTGTCATTTTCGTATAGTGCTTTTCAAAAAGCATGATATTTCATTTTTATTATTAGCATCCCTACCATTAAAAGTTTTAGAACAAATTAATTTTTTTCCAAGAACATTTTACAATTGATTCTTTTTCCTAGAAATTACTTCATTCTTTTGGGGTACTCTTACCAACATCATGCTGGAGAAAAGCTGAAAATTATTTGCTCTACTTCCTGCTTAACAGGCCTTAGACAATAAGTACCAATAGTGAAAATGCATTGTCAGTCTGGATCTAACTGTAGCAGTTACATTTTAAAAATGCACTTTAAGTCTAAATTCAGTTAATTCATATATTCTGTGTGTGTGTGTGTGTGTGTGTGTGTGTGTGTGTGTGTGTGTGTGTGTGCAAGACTTCTATTGGTCAAGAAACTGAATAGTAAACTATTTCATAATCTTTGACAAATTAAATTAATTGTCTTAAAAATTAGTAATTGGCAATTAGATTGGAGATATTCATTGCTTCCTTCTCACAAATTCTATTCAAATATACAAAAGAATATTATTCTGTATAGATGTTTATGATATGTAGTTTTTACTGATATGGGGAACTTAATCACTCTAAAGATCGATCAGTAATTCACCTTTCTTACATTTTAGCTGGGACACTAAGAAGTTGGAACTCTCTCAGAGACACATAGTCAATGTGTCAAAAGTAGGAATTGGGTTTAGTATTCTGAGTCCAAGGCCAGAAATCTATAGACTATAACATTGTGCTATACACATACACACACATATATAAATATGTGTGTTATGATATTTAACAATGCAGCATAATATATAATATATATACATACATACATGCCCCTATAGACATACATGTCCATACATAAGTGCATTCCTGTGTAAAAGCCATGATATACCCTTTTCATGCACTATTCTGATCAGTTTGTTTTTCCTCTTCTCCAGAACCCTGTAGATGGAGCCCTGCACTAAGAACTTAGAGCATCTTTCCAACAGATTGACTTCCTTTGAGTTGATGATGATTGATTGTGTTGCTTTCTTCATTACTTTAAACCTAATCAGTGCTTGGTGTAATTTGAGTAATGATTGCTCATTATTGGCAATTGTGAAGTTTAAGGCTTTCTTCATTTTACCTCACAAGGAAGTCAGTTGGGAGATGCTGGTAACCATTCCCATTTGTGTGATTTTTCAGTGTGTGTGTGTGTGTGTGTGTGTGTGTGTGTATGTGTGTGAGAGAGAGAGAGAAAGACAGAGACAGAGACAGAGAGACACAGAGAGAGACAGAGAGAGAAAGAGAGACATAGAGAGAGACAGAGACAGAGACAGAGAGAGAGACAGAGAAATTTGGGGGGAGAACTGAAAGATTCACAGTACATTGATGGACAGGAATTGGTCAAGCTTGTGGAAGTTGGACTGTGCATTTTCTCGACTGGAAACGAGCATCATCATACCTCTCCAGTGAAATCTATTAATGACAGATAGTTCTCACTAGAGAATGTCATATAGTTGTATCTCTCTCCCACCCCCTTGCTCTGGAAATTTCCATGTTCTATAAATCATGCTATTTCATGCAATATAGACACACTGCTCTGTCTTGTAAATGAAGATGTATGTTTCACAAACGAATTCCTTATTGGGAAAAAGGATAATTAATGAGAACAATAAATAGACCAACCTTTGTATATTATATCTTATTAAGAGGCTGTGCTTTTAAGATATTTTACCTCAGCTAAATAAAGTTTAAAATTAACTTTGTTTTGGATTAATGGCTGATGGATTCATAGACTTAAAACTTGTAACACCAGAGGGAGAAATTTTAGGCTGTTCAGCAGGTAAATTATGTACTTTACAAAATGTGGTACAACCATTAAATACCTTAGAATGTTACATACCCTGTGTTTATCAAATGATATTTCAATAATGTAATAAGTCTGATAAATATACAAAAGCCAAAGAAATAAAATTTGGGAAGACTTTGCTTATAATTTACAAAATAGGGGAAATCTTGTTTTGTTTCTATAATTATATCAAAAATCTGCCAATCTCAAAAACTATTGTGCCATGCAACAACAAGAGCAAAAAAACTATTTAACAAAGAATCTAATTATATCTATTTATTCAAAATATTTCTGATTTGGATGCATAGACTACTATTCAGAAATTGTTTTTTACAACTAAATAAGAAATAAGAGCTAATTTTTAATGCAAGAATTAAAGGCAAAAATGGGATAGATTAGGATGCCTTTAACTATCTCCTCTGTCTTGATCATCCCAAGTCAAAGTCTGTTTTTATTTTGTATGTGGAGAAAAAAAATTCTATTAGAAAATTTCCCTGTACACTGGGAAAACCTAATTTGGTCTGTAAATCAAGAGAATGTCAACCTTCCAGCTAATTATCACATAAAATACTTACTCAATTCTTCCTAAGCAGAGAACACTATGAAGTGTACCTTCCTAAAAATTGAGAGATCATACTTGTGCTTTAGGGAACCACACATCAAAATGTATTGAAATTAGTCCATGCATGAACCAATGGATTAGCTCTAAAAAGGTCGCAAGGAATTTTGAACAAAGCACTTATCTTAAGCAAATGTAATTTGGGGACACTTTCTGCTCAGTGGAAGAATGAATTCACACAATATATCTAGATGAAATCTATTGCTATTATTTACAAAAAATTTCATGAGATACTTCTGGAGAAGATGAATTAAGTTATAGGTAACTTAGGTGACTTTAAAGCTGGGTAAGCAACTATAACCCCACAGGATACTAAGTAATGGATCAATATCTACCTGGAAGGTAGCTTCCAACATTGTGCTCAACACTCTCCTATTCCATGTTTAGGTGAATGTCTACCATTTTCTACAATTTCTAGCATTTTCCTTCTTATCTTGTAATTATTTTCAATAAGTTTGACAGTTTTCTATCACTTATTTTTTAAAATTTCTTTTTTAACACACATTGCTTCATGAATCATGTTGGGAGAGAAAAATCAGAACAAAATTGAAAAACCATGGGAAAGATGGAAAAAAAAAAGAAAAAAGTAGTGAACTTAGCATGTGTAGATTCACATTCAATCTGCTTAGTTCTTTTTCTGAATGCAGCTAGCATTTTCTGTGCAAAGTATATAGGGATTGCTTTAGATCACTGAAACACTGAGAAGAAACCACTCTCCTAGTTGATCATCTTGTTTTTTTACACACCCCCACCCACTATCTTATCTCCTATCACCCCTACTCTTCTCTTAGTAGTACTACCCACTACCTTATATTCCATCACACTTTCCCCCTTCTCTTACCTTTGTCCTTAGTGTTTCTGTTGTCTCTTCTCCCTTGTCCCTCCCTTTTCTTTACTTTTTCTCCTCCTACTTATTAATAGAATTACATAAATTTCTATACCCAATTGAATGATTAACTTATTTCCTCTTAGAGCCAAAACTGATGGGATCAAGCTTCAGACAAATCTCATGTCCCTCCCTTGTTTCCTTCCATAGTAACAGGCCTTTTGTACCTCTTCATGTGAACTAATTTTCGCATTATACCTTACCTATTCTTTTTTTCTAGTACAAACCATTTTCTACCCCTTAACTTCTTTTTCTTTGATATCATCTCATCAGAGTGCATTCACAAACATAACTTCAATCCATGTGATGTCCCCCTCTGTCTGCCCCAGTGACAGATACAATTCTTAAGAGGTACAGATCCTATGTATGGATGTAAATAGTTTAACCTTCAAAAAAATAGATAGATAGATAGATAGATGTGTATATATATATTTTCCCCTGTTGATCTTTCTAGGCTTCTCTTGAGACCTGTGTTTTGAACACTACATTTTCTGTTTAATTCAGGTTTTTTTTTTCAGTAGAAATGATTGAAAGTTTCTTACTTCACTGAATATCCATGGCCTCCCTGAAAGATGATTCTGAAGCTTGCTGGGTAACTAATTCTTGGTTGTAAGCCTAGGTCCTTTGCCTTCCAGAATATGGTATGCTAAATCCTTGCATTCTTTATTGAAGAAGCTTCTAGATTCTGAGTAATCCTGACTTGTTTCTTGATATTTGAAGTGTTTTTTTTTTTTGCCTGGCAGCTTGCAGTAGTTTTTAGTTTTGGAGTTACACAAGAATGTTCCTCTGGGGTTTCCTTGTGGGATCTCTTTCCTAAGGTGATTGATGGATTCTTTTAATCAGTATTTTCCCCTCTGTTTCTAGAATATTGGAGCAGTTTTCCTTAATGAACTATTGTAGAATGCTATCCAACTTCTTCTTTTTGGTCATGGATGTCAAGTAGGCCAATCATCATTAAATTGTTCCTTCTTGATCTATTTTCAGATCAATTTTTCTTCCCAATGCAATATTTCACATTTTATTCAATGTTTTTCATTCATTTTAGTTTGTTTGACTGATTCTTGCTGTCTCACAAAGTCATTAGCTTAATTGGTCCTGTTCTAGTTTTCATTGTATGATTTTCTTTAGTTAGATTTTTGTATCTCTTTTTCCATTTGGATAATTCTACTGTTTAAGGAGCGGTATTCTTCAGAATTTTTTTTCTTTACTTTTCCAAGCTGTTGACTCTCACGTTCATACCTCTCTTATTTAATTTCTCATTTTTTCTTATATCTCTCTTATTTTACTTTTAAATTCTTTTTTATTAAAGCTTTTTATTTTTCAAAACATGCATAGAAAATTCTGCAACACTAACCCTTGGAAAACCATTTGTTCCAGTTCCCCACCCCTCCTACCCTCCTCTCCCCTAGATGACAAGTAATCCAATATATGTTAAACATAGTAGAAATATAAGTTGAATCCAATATATGGATACAAATTTATACAATTATCTTGTACAAGAAAAATCAAATCAAAAGAGAAAAGAAAATGAAAAAGAAAATAAAATGCAAGCAAATAACAACAAAAGGACTGAGAATCTATATTGTGAACCACACTCAGGTTTCACCGTCCTCTCTATGGGTTTAGATGGCTCTTATGATCACAAGACCATTTTAACTAGTCTAAATCATCTCATTGTTGAAGACTCATGCCCATCAGAATCGATCATAACATAATAGTGATGTTTGAATGCCCAATGATCTCCTGATTCTGCTCATTTCACTTGGCATCAGTTCATGCAAGTTGCTCCAGGCCTCTGAAATCATCCTGCTTATCATTTCTTATAGAACAATAATATGCCATAGCATTCATATACCTTAACTTATTCAACCATTCTCCAACTGATGGGCATCCACTCAGTTTCCAATTACTTGCCACTACACAAAGGGCTGCCACAAATGTTTTTGCACATGTGTGCACATTCTTCAAGATCTCTTTGGGATATAAGCCCAGTAGAAACATTACTGGGACAAAGAGTATGCAGTTTCATAACTGCATACTCTATGGGTATTGTTCCCAATTGCTCTCCAGAATGGTTGGATTCATTGACAATTCGACCAACAATGTATTGGTTTCCCAGTTTTCCCATATCCCCTTCAAATTTTGTCATTATCTTTTCCTGTAATTTTAGACAATCTGAGAGGTATGCAGTGGTAACTCAGAGTTGCCATAATCTGCATTTCTCTGATCAATAGTTTTTTTTTTATTAGTAGTACTTTTTATTTGCAAAACATATGTATGTGTAATTCCTAAACATTAACCCTTACAAAGCTTTCTGTTACAAATTTTCCCCCCCTACTCCCCACCATTCCCCTAGATGGCAGGATATCCACTACATGATAATTATGTTAGAATACTTAAGAAATTGAATATATGTATAGTTATTGTATCATTTTTTGTGCAGGAGAAATCGTTTCTACAAGAAAGAATAATCTGATAAAGGAAATACAATGCAAGCAAACCTCAATAGAGAACATGAAAATGTTATGTTGTGGTCCACATTTCACATCCCTCTCTCTGGGTATATATGGCTCTCTTCACCGAACAATTGGAACTGGTTTGAAGCATTTCATTGTTGAAGAGAGTGATGTCCATTAGAACTGATCCTCATATAGTATTGCTGTTGCCGTGAATAATGATCTCCTGGTTCTGCTCACTTCACTGAGCATCAGTTTATGCAAGTCTCTCCAGGCCTCTCTGAAATCATCTTGCTGGTCATGTCTTACAGAACAATAATATTCCATAACATTCATATACCATAATTTATTCAGCCACTCTCCAATTGATGGGCATCTCTTCAGTTTTCAGTTTCTAGCCACTACAAAAAGGGCTGCCACAAACATTCTTGCACAGGTGTGTCCTTTTCCCTCCTCTAAGATCTCTTTAGGATATAGGCCCAGTAGAAACACTGCTGGGTCAAAGGGTATGCACAGTTTGACAACTTTTTGAGCATAGCTCCAAATTGCTCTCCAGAATGGTTGGATCCGTTCATAGCTCCACCAACAATGCATCAGTGTCCCAGTCTTCCCACATCCCCTCCAACATTCATCTTTATCTTTTCCTGTCATTTTAGCCAATCTGACAAGTGTGTAGTGGTACCTCAGAGTTGTCTTAATTTGCATTTCTCTGATCAATAGTGATTTGGAGCACATTTTCATATGATTATAAATAATTTTAATTTCATCATCTGAAAATTGTCTGTTCATATCCTTTGACCATTTATCAATTGGAGAATGGCTTGAATTCTTATAAATATGAGACAATTCTCTATATATCTTAGAGATGAGACTTTTATCAGAACCCTTAAATGTAAAGATGATTTCCCAATTTGATGCTTCCTTCCTAATCTTGTCCGCATTAGTTTTGTTTGTAATGAAACTTTTTAACTTAATATAATCAAAATTATCTATCTGGGGTTCAATTGAGTTCCAGTTCTTTTTTGGACATAAATTTATTCCATCTCCACAGGTCTGAGAGGTAAACTATCCTATGTTCCTCTAATTTGGTTATGATAGCACTCTTTATATCTAGATCATGAACCCATTTAGATCTTATCTTGGTGTGCGGTGTTAGCTGTGGGTCCAGCCTTAATTTCTTCCACACTAGTTTCCAATTTTCCCAGCACTTTTTGCCGAATAGTGAGTACTTATCCCAAAAGCTGGGGTCTTTGGGTTTATCAAACACTAAATTGCTAACCTTATCACCTAGCTTGTCTTGATATCCTATCCTATGCCACTGATCGACTGCTCTAGTTCACAGCCAGTACCAAATGTTTTTGATGATCGCTGCTTTATAATATAGTTTTAGATCTGGTACAGCAAGGCCTACCTCATTGGTCTTTTGTTTTTCATTAATTCCCTTGAAATTCTTGACCTTTTGTTCTTCC
>JAJPUD010021762.1:0-22565 GCA_023553655.1 Myrmecobius fasciatus | reverse complement strand
AAAAAAAAAAAGAATGATCTATCCACAAAAATTGACCCCTTTGCAGAAAGGTAGGCACACCTCTAAGAATAACACATTCTTGTTCATAAAGAATAAAGCCAAATGTATATTTTTTTGTTCATGCAAAATGGCTTCTTAATACAATAGGGGTAAGTAAGCTCATTGTTATGATTTGAAATATCTTGAGTTAACTTAAAGTGTTACTTTTAAAAAGGTGAAAGATCTCTTCATGATGGATAAATAGCATGTAATAAATTTGAAGAGGATGTCTACTGGTGCTGCTGAAGTTATTACAATCAAAGACAAATAGGAGCAGTTTAAGTTACAGAAGTATGGAAACAATGTAAAAAGCCCAAATCTAGAAAATTATGATCTAAAGTTTTATTAGTGAAATTCATAAGTGCTATTTTTGATGAATTAACACAGTAAAGCAGTTTGTAAATCTTAGTTTTTGTTATTCAGTTGTGTCTGACACATTTTAGGGTTTTCTTGGTAAGGATATTGGATTGGTTTGCCATTTCCTTTTTCAGCTCATTTTACAGATGAGGAAACTGGCAAATGGAGTTAAGTGACTTGCCCAGGGTCACACATTAATTGTCTGAGGTTTACAGGAAGTCTGGAGTCTTCTGACTAGTTCCTGAACCACCTACATATTTCTAAATCTATTTTTCTGGGATAAATGTAATCCCTCTTTAAGAGGACAAATAATTAAACATAGTATGTCCCCCTATATCTTTTATTCTTTAGGCAAAACATGCTTAGTTCTTTCAGTTGATCCTCACATAGCATGGATTCTCAAGACTTTGAGTCATTCTTGTTACCTCTTCCAGATGCTTTCTAGCTTACTGATTTCTTTTTTTTTTTTTAATTTTATTTTATTTGCATAACATATGTGTGGGTAATTCTTCAACAATAACCCTTACATAGCTTTCCGTTACAAATTTTTCCCCCCAACTCCCCACCCCTCCCCTAGATGGCAGGATATCCACTACATGTTAATTATGTTAAAATATTGGCAAGTCGAATATATGTATACATATTTCCAAACTTATCATTGTTGTGCAAGAAAAATCTTATCTACACAAACGATATATCAGATAAAGGAAACACAATGTAAGCAAACGTCAATCAAGGAGTATGAGAATGTTATGTTGTGGTCCACATTTCGCATCCCTCTCTCTGGGTGTATATGGCTTTCTTCAGTGAACAATTGGAGGTGGTTTGAAACATTTCATTGTTGAAGAGAGCCATGTCCATCAGAATTGATCGTCATATAGTATTGTTGTTGCCGTGTATAATGATCTCCTGGTTCTGCTCATTTCACTCAGCATCAGTTCATGTATAGCTTACTGATTTCTTTCTGAAACTGGCATCCAGAACTGAACATTATATTTCAGATATTACCTATATCCATGGCAGAGCATAATTCTAGTCCTGTAAACTTTTTATATTAATGAATTTCTAAGTCACATTAGCTTTTTTGGCAGCTACATCACACAGACATATTGAGCTAGAAGCCCATTAAGGCTCCCCACCCTTTCTGCTTAGATTATTTTAGAAAACTTGCTCTCTAACCATGCCTTGTAAAGTTAAATTTTTGAACCCAAGTGTAAGACTTTTATATTTATTTCTATTAATTTTCATCTTTTTAGAACTGTCATCAAGTGTGTTAACTATTCCTCTCAGTTTTGTGTTATTTGTAAATTTTATAGTCTGTTATCTGTTTTTAATTATCCATATAGGTATCAGTTATTAATTAGACCTGAATTTATTTTCATGTTAACAGAAAGTTATATTAATCAGACTAAAAAAATTGTAACCATTTTTTAAGTACTATTTATTAGTACTGGTATATTACCATTGAATTTTTTCAAGAAACTGGGAGGTAAGGTTGCTTCCAAAGAAGACAATCCTACATTTTTTCAGGTCTTTAGATCCTTAAGTAAAATTTGTGTGCCTCAGTTCCTTCATTTATAAAATGGGCACAATGATCTTGTCACTCCTTACCTACCCTTCAGGTGAGGGGTCATTAAGATATGTCATCAAACACTCCCACATAGCTAACGCTCTTTTCCTGGTTCCCACACTCCAAAAATGGCATTTTTAATAAAATGTAGTTTTAAGGGTGATGGAAAAGAAACATTTTCATGTTTTCAGCTGCAGCAGAATCCATCTTTCACTTTGGGAGTCAGATTGCTATATTGGAACAGATACGTTGGTTGATCTTAGAGCACCTGGGCTCAGATTCTAATCAAGTTACTTTTTTGTCTACCCCTCAAGTTTCTTTATCTGTAAAATGGGGGTGGTAGAGTTGGACTGGATTAGCTTTTTTTTTTTTCCTGAGGCAATTGGGGTTAAGTGACTTGCCCAGGGTCACACAGCTGGGAAGTGTTAAGTGTCTGAGACCAGATTTGAACTCGGGTCCTCCTGACTTCAGGGCTGGTGTTCTATCCACTGTACCACTTAGCTGCCCCCTGGATTAGCTTTTTAAGACTTATTATGCTTCTTGATCTGGGCAGCTAGGTGGCACAGTGGATAGAATGCTGAACTGGAGTTATCTTCCTGAGAAATTATGCCTCAAGACACATCCTAGCTATGTGACCCTGGGTAAGTCACTTAACCCTGTTTGCCTCAGTTTCCTTATCTGTAAAATGAGCTAGAGAAGGAAATGGCAAACTGCTCCAGTATCTTTGCCAAAAATAAAATAATCCCAAATGACATGAAAAAATCAGACACAACTGAAAAATGAACAATAGCACTTCTTGATCTATGAGATTATATTTCTTCTTGATTTCCCTTTGGTTCCTTCTCATGTTCCCTTTTGATAGCAAAAGGGAAGCTTCTCAACCTTACCTGTGAAATAAGGATGTCTGAGATAAGTCTTGGTTGGTAGCTAGGTCTCTGAAGTTCAGACTTAGGATCCCTTATAACTTTTCCTCTTGTTACAGCAGCCTATAACCCTTTTCTTTTTTTTTTTTTAAATTTAATTTAATTTTTATTTTATTTGCGTAACATATGTGTGGGTAATTCTTCAACAATAACCCTTACATAGCTTTCTGTTACAAATTTTTCCCCCAACTCCCCACCCCTCCCCTAGATGGCAGGATATCCACTACATGTTAATTATGTTAAAATATTTAACCCTTTTCTTTTTGTGGCCCTAGTGTTAAGTTATGGCTGTGGACTCTAGGTTTCCTGTTCTTCTGTTTCTGTTTGTTGGCCATTGTCATCAAGGTGTTTTGAAGTTGAAAGGTTGATATATCTTCTTGGGTGACTCCATTTGGAATTTGGGGTTATCCCAGCTGTATTCTAGCAAGTCTAAGCAGCTCAAAGGGGACCTGCCAAGTCACATAATAGATGTCCCACAACATGCCTCTTTTCTAACATGCCTTAGACTTGTTTGGTGCCTTGATTTTTTGGCAAATCATACACTGACTTCTCTGAAATTCATTCCTTATATCTAACCTCAGTCTTGTGGAAGGGACAACTTAATTTAATCCTTTA
Source organism: Myrmecobius fasciatus (assembly GCA_023553655.1). Lineage (NCBI taxonomy): Eukaryota > Metazoa > Chordata > Mammalia > Dasyuromorphia > Myrmecobiidae > Myrmecobius > Myrmecobius fasciatus. The sequence goes on along the minus strand of JAJPUD010021762.1, from coordinate 19,061 downwards.
ATCGTTCTCCTTTTTCCTACTTTCAGATCCCCACTTCTCCATGGGTATACTGGCCATCCATAATCACAAGATCTAGAAGGATCTCATCCTATTGGGTCTGGGCTTTGCCCCAGTACTTAATACTCTTTAGATTTAAGTCTTCTAAGCCAAAATGCTTAGTATTATTTGCTCTTTGTTCTGCTAACAAGCTTATCTCTTGTTCTGGAACTTAACCCATTTACAGTTAAACCCAATTTTAATTCATTTAAATCCATTGGGCTATGCCCTTCAGTGAAAGGGCTCTTTCTTTGAGTTCTCTCAGTAAAACCAATTTGTCCTGAAATCTTTCCCTGACAACATTCTGTAACTTCCAAAGACTTGTCTGGGAAGTTATTCCTCAGCATCTGCTCTGCAAAATGTTTCAGAATGATTCATTCAAGAGTTTCGAACTTGAAAAGGAAGGCCACTCAGTCTTTTCACCAGCAGAACATAATATCGTGGCTGCTTATTTGATCATAGCAGGTACTTTCCCCCCCTCCCCTATTTGAACAATTGTGTTTTAAAATAGGGGAAGTAAAAGAAAAATGAGGGGGAGTTTGTTATCTCAAATCAATACATCTCAAATATTCTAGGTGTTTGATCATAAGGTGACATGGGAGAAAAATGGGTAAAACTCCTTATTTTGCAATTTTAAATCAATAGTTGAGAATATCACCTCAATTTGCCACTGTAATGAAATGGAGTGTAATAGATTTTATTATTAGAAATAAAAAGAAATGCTCTACTGCAGTGTATTTTGGCTTTTTTTTTGGTCATCTTGTTATTTTCTCTGACAGTTTTTACCACTAAGTATGTGATGTATGTTTGGGCTTGGAGTGACAAGGAGTTGCCTAATGATATGAAATGGAAATACAGTGTCTTGAAAAGGAAGAAATGCTTTGGATTTCCAGGTGGCAAATCCATCGGAAAAAAAAGCATTCTTTATTATCATTGATGCATTGAGAAAATCTATCCTGCCTAAAAATGGCACTTTCCCATAATCATTTTTTTAACCCAAATAATACTTTTGTTAAACAATGATTTTTATTCTAAAATGCAACTGAAAGGACAGCAGAGATATTAAAATAGTAAGGGACGATTTTGATATTTGTAAAACATGTTTATACATTTGCAGCTTTGTGCTACTCTATCACATTTCTGAAATAACCCCTTATCATTTTGAACTTGTTAGTAATTTGAAATATTCTTCCCATATGTATACATATATTCGATTTGTCAAGTATTTTCACATAATTAACATGTAATGGATATCCTGCCATCTAAGAGAGGGGTTTTTAAGTGATTTGCTATTTATACTTTCAATTTTATTTATTGATTGGCCATGTCCTCTGGCTGGAATCATTGGACATTGAGTGTTATCCTCAATGATGTTATTTGTTCCTTATAAAGGAAAGAATGTGGAGGAAGAAGAGGGAAGGAAATAATAATCATTTATTTGTATAGTATCTGTTATGTACAAGGTACTCTCCTGTGTGATTTTTAAATAATAATTTGATAATGATAACTAACATAATATTTATTAAGTGCTTATAGTTTTACAATTTATCTCATTTGGTCCTCACAACAAAAGGAAAATGCTATTATTGTCCCCACTTTATACATGATAAAACTGAAGTTAAATTACTTCTCAAGATTCATTTAAGCTAGTAAATGTCTGAGACTGGATTTGAACTAACAAATTCTGATTCTAGGCATGGTGTTCTATCTATTGTGCCACCATCTACCTTTAAATATCCACTGCCTTATAAATGTCATATGTTAATTTTTTTATGTTATATTTGCAGAACAAATGTTAATTGTTTTAAATATTCTGGATTTTTTGCTATGCAGAAATAGTTTTGTCACCAAATTTATCTTGTCTCCAATGATTTCCCCAACTAGATCATGAGACGACACCACAGCACACAAAGCACTGAACATGGAGTCAGGAAGACTAGAGTTCAAATCCAGTCTCTTTAAATTCATTATGTGTATCATCCTAACAGGTCACCCAACCTCTTTCTGATTCAGCTTTCTCAATTGTAAAATAGGGATAATAAATTACTCCTAGAGTAATTGTAAGGATCAAATGAAATAATATTTGTATAGTGCTTAACAGAGAACCTGGCACAGGTTCTTAGTAAATCCTTTCTTCCTCTTTTCTTTCCCTCCCTCCCTTTGCTCATTCTTCTCTTTCTTCTTCCTCCTTCCCTTTCCCACTTTCCCACTTCCTTTCTTCTTCCATCTCTCTTTTCCTCCTTCCTTTTCTTTTAATTGAATCAATCCCTTATCTCAAGGAGATGGTATAGTTGATGCTAGTCTTGAAATTTGGAAAGCCTGAGTTCAAATCCTACTTCAGATATTTATTGTATGCTCTTAGACATGTCACTTAGCCTTTATTTTCTTTATTTGTAAAATGAGGGAGGTAGACATAATTATTTCTCTGGCTCCTTCCAGTTCTAAATCTATGACATGATGAAAAGATAAATATAACATTCCTTTTTATTTCTTTTTTTCTTCTAGATGACTTAAAAATTGTTCTATCATATGGATATTTCCATTGTGATGTTCTCACCAGCACCTTAAATTCAACATGTCCCAGACACATTATCTTCTCCCCAAATCAGTATTGTTATTTAACTTTTCTATTTTTGTTAATGGTGCCATCACTTTTCTAGTCACTCAAGCCTATATCTTGGAATCATCTTTGAATTACTTCTCTCTCATCCCACATCAAATCTGTTGCTAAGTTCTACTTTTGCAATATCTATAGCATATGGACTTCCTCTCCATTTCCACTGCAAACATGCAAGTTCATTAGGACTTAAATATATAGATTTCTCTCCTATTCTCCAGGCATCCATCTCAAGTTCACTGAGTCCTTGGATAAAGGATGTTATGTATAGGTATTGTTACAGCAGGAAAGTATGTGGAGAGTAGTGATCAGAGTGGGAAGAGAGATAGGAGGACCTGGAAAGAGCAATATAAGGAAAGAAGGGAGAAGAGAACATATCCAAGAAGCAAGTAGTCAATGGTGTCAAAAGCCGCAGATAAGAAGGAAAAGGATTGAGAAACAGCCATTGGAATCAACAATTTAGAGATCATTAGTAACCTTGGAGAAAGCAACTTTTTTTGTGCTCAATAACCAGATTTTTAAAGAATTAAGAAAACAGGGAGAAAGGGGGTTAAAGTAGAAACAAGTATGAGATTAGGTAATGTCTAGCAATTTGTTTATGTAAAGGAGGTATGATTTGGAATAGTAGTTTAAATGAATGGTAGGATTATGAATCCATTTGTTCATTCTCTTATTTGTTTTTAGAATAATGATATCTGAGCTTGTTTGTAAGTACTGGGGAAGGAGCTGGTAGATAAAGAGATTGAAAATGAGAGAATTGGATGGATGATCCAAAGGGCAAGTTGTCAGAGAAGGTAAACAAAGTGATGAGATCTAGGGCAATAAGTAAAGGAGTTGGCTTTGGCAAGAATGATTTCTTCTAAGGTGGATACAAAGAAAAGGAGAATGGAAAATCGTTTAGAATGATTTTGAGATGTAGAAGGAAGGAGTGCAGAGCCATTAATTTCTTTTCTCAGTCAAGTGTGAGACAAGGTCTTTTTTAGAAGAAAGGGATTGTATAGCAGAATATAAAAGTTTTGGAATATCAACTATGGAGAGTAAAAAAAAATTAGTAAGAAAAATAGATTGCCTTAAAGCAACGAGGATCTCTGAAATTCAAAAACATTTTGAAGCTGTGTCACAAGGTCAACAACGACTAAATCATTGACATTACCTTCTGATACCTTCTATAATTTTGTTTGTTTGTTTGTTTGTCTGTGCCAGAACTCTTGCAATCAGCAGCCGTGGACCCTTGACACCATCAATGGATGGTAACTCTCCAATTATTTGTCTTTGTTTTTGCCAGTATAGTTTTATAGTTGACTTCTCAAAAGTCACATGGATTTAAGTAAGCCAATCAATATTTAATATTTTGTTTAATATTTCAAATTTGTAGTTTTATTGTGGAACATATAATTATAACATTTAGTTACTGCAGTATTTAATGACATATTTTTGGTTATATTTTTGAAATTTTAATATTTTGTTGCTTTTTTATTTAATTTTTAAAAATTTTTATGTGTCTATTTCCTTTTTTTTAAAATTTTATTTGCATAACATATGTGTGGGTAATTCTTCAACATTAACCCTTACATAGCTTTCTGTTACAAATTTTTCCCCCCAACTCCTCACCCCTCCCCTAGATGGCAGGGTATCCACTACATGTTAATTATGTTAAAATATTGGCAAATCGAATATATGTATACATATTTCCAAACTTATCATTGTTGTGCAAGAAAAATTGAATCTACATAAAAGAAATATCAGATAAAGGAAACACAATGTAAGCAAACATCAATCAAGAGTATGAGAATGTTATGTTGTGGTCCACATTTCACATCCCTCTCTCTGGGTGTATATGGCTTTCTTCACTGAACAACTGGAACTGGTTTGAAACATTTCATTGTTGAAGGGAGCCATGTCCATCAGAACTGATTATCATATATATAGTCTTGTTGCTGTGTATAATGATCTCCTGGTTCTGCTCGTTTCACTCAGCATCAGTTCATGCAAGTCTCTCCAGGCCTCTCTGAAATCATCCTGCTGGTCATTTCTCACAGAACAATAATATTCCATAACATTCATATACCATAATTTGTTCAGCCATTCTCCAATTGATAGGCATCCATTCAGTTTCCCGTTTCTAGCCATTACAAAAAAGGGCTGCCACAAACATTCTTGCACCTGTGGGGCCCTTTCCTTCCTTTATGATTTCTTTGGGATATAGGCCCAATAGAAATGCTGCTGAGTCAAAGGGTATGCTATGTGTCTCTTTCCAATAGAGAGTCAGCTCCCTTAGGATCCCTGGTACCCACATTCTAGTTCAAAGTTCTTTTTATGTTAGGATCTATTCAAATTGACATTTCATGAACCTGATGCCCCTTTTTCATTTATATAGTGTGCTTTATTTTCTTGACTATTTAGTTCACTTTGCGTCAGTTCATGTAATTCTTTCCATTCTTCTCATTTCACCATATTTAAATGACAATTTTGTGTGTATTCTGAGATTTTTAAAGAAAAGTTATTATATGAGTTACAGATTGGTTGAAGTGGAGTTACTGCTAAATCATTCTAAGACAACTTCTTTTATAGTGAAAGAAATGCCATTCTTGATTTTTCTGAAGGAAGAGCCAGGAATTAAGTCAGAGTATCTGATGCAGGACAATGTAGCTAAGGAACTGGGCAGCCAAGTGGCACAGCTCTGGTTCAAATGTGAACTCTGAACTAACTGTATGATCTTGGGCAAGTTACTTAACCTTGTTTGCTTCATTTTCCTCATTTGTAAAATGAACTGGAGAAGAAAATGGCAAACCATTCTATCTAATATCTTTGCCGGGACGACCCCAAATGGGATCACCAAAAATAGGACATGAGTGAAATGACTCAACATCAGCTAAGGAAACAAGACCTAGGAGTGTCAGTTACAATGGGTGTCTGGATGCTGGTTCTGTTATTGTTAAAGATATTCTAAGATTTGTAGATTTTTCTCAAATGCAAATATTACTCTTTGCTTACTAGTGCTTCCTCCAAACCACTGTATTTATATTAGTGAAGGCCAGGAAGTCAGTATGTGTACAAAATAATACTATGATAATCATTTCTGGTTACTTTGATACTCATCTTGACCTTGCTTTTAGACATATCCAAATTATACTGAGTGCCTTATTTTTTGTGTCTTTGTAGGTATGATAAGCATTCTCAGCAACATCATTGTGCTAGGCATTTTTGTTAAATTTAAGGAACTTCGGACAGCAACAAATGCAATTATCATAAATCTGGCTGTTACTGATATAGGGGTTAGCAGCATTGGTTATCCCATGTCTGCTGCTTCAGACCTACATGGAAGTTGGAAATTTGGATATGCTGGATGTCAGGTATTTGAGAACTTTTGGCATGTTAGAGAATAATGTGGAACAAGAATATTGGTTCTGGAGTCAAAAGACCTAAGTTCAAGTTCTTCTGAAATTCACTGTATGAACTTTGACAAAACTTTCCTTTGTCCAAGTTTCCTTAAATGTAAAATGAAATTGTTGTACCTAAGCAGGGATTCTTTTTTTTTTATGGTAAATTAACTTTATTTCCTTTGAGGCTAAGATCTGGTTGGTCAGAGACTCAGAAACTGAAATGAATATCTCATAATAGTTGTGTTGACAAAACTGGAGAAATAAGAAATCAATGATAAATACCATAGTGAAATAGAATCATTCTATAGTAGTGATGATTCTCAAAGGGTCTACCACAGCACAGTCATAATAATAACAACAATAATAATAATTTTTAAAAGCATTTCTATAGTGCTTTAAGATTTTCTTTCTTTCTTTTTTTTTTTAATACTTTTTATTTGCAAAACATATGTTTGGGTAATTCCTAAACATTAACCCTTACAAAGGTTTCTCTTACAAATTTTTCCCCCCTACTCCCCACCCCTCCCCTAGATAGCAGTATATCCACTACATGATAATTATGTTAGAATACTTAAGAAATCGAATATATGTATAGTTATTGCATCATTTTTTTGTTCAGGAGAAATCATATCTATAAGAAAGAATAATCCGATAAAGGAAATACAATGCAAGCAAACATCAGTAGAGAACGTGAAAATGTTATGTTGTGGTCCACATTTCACATTCCTCTCTCTGGGTGTATATGGCCTTCTTCACTGAACAATTGGAATTGGTTTGAAGCATTTCATTGTTGAAGAGAGTCATGTCCCTTAGAACTGATCCTCATATAGTACTGTTGCTGTGTACAACGATCTCCTGGTTCTGCTCATCTCACTCAGCATCAGTTCCTGCAAGTCTCTCCAGGCCTCTCTGAAATCGTCCTGCTGGTCGTTTCTTACAGAACAATAATATTCCATAACATTAATATACCGTAATTTATTCAGCCACTCTCCAATTGATGGGCATCTCTTCAGTTTCCAGTTTCTAGCCACTACAAAAAGGGCTGCCACAAACATTCTTGCACATGTGGGTCCCTTTCCCTCCTGTAAGATCTCTTTGGGATAGAGGCCCAATAGAAACACTGCTGGGTCAAAGAGTATGCACAGTTTGATAACTTTTTGAGCATAGCTCCAAATTGCTCTCCAGAATGGTTGGATCCATTCACAGCTCCACCAACAATCTAAGCAGGGATTCTTAACCTCCTAGGAGTCTGTGGACTTAAAAGAAATTTGATATCTGGATGTCAATACAATTGGCCTCCTTTGCAACCCTATATACTTTATTTCATTCATTAAAAAAAAATTATTCGAAGAAGGGATCTTCTTTAGACTGCTCCTTCATAACACAAAAATGTTCAGAACTTCTGTATTAAAGAAAGTCTGAGAATCCTTTCTGCTTCTAAGCTATGATTTTAAATACTGAAAGCAATTTTCATTTTTTGGGGGAAAAAAAAGTACAGTAATTGAATTTTTTTTTAAAGCGGTTTTATTTTAAGTGGGAATTAATCACAACAGCTTGTTGAATGGTTAAGAATTTGGTGTTAACCAGAATGATGTCAGAGGATTGAATGGTCCTTTTTTTTTTTTCCCCATCAATCCAAATCAATCCATGACAATATGGAATATACCACAAAGAAAAGAACATTGAAATGGAAATCAGAAGATGGGGTTCTAATTCTGGTCTAGCTATTAGGCAGCTGTGAGTCAGAGGTTGAGGAACCTAGCAAAGGGGGAGACATTTCCAAAGCTGCAGGTCTATTAAATGCTCAAAAGTTTATTAATTTGCTTGGTGAGAGGAAAACCACCTGCTGTAACCCAAATCTATTGGAGAGGGGAAGGACTGCTAGGATCTTTGGGTCTAGACATCTTACATTTAGAGCCTGAGCTCCATCAAATAAAGGCAGTGTTTTGCTTGAAAAAGAATTTTCAAGGGGACTACAAGTCACATGCATTATAGGGAATATTATGAAGAGATCTAGAATAAATTTTGCTATAAAGGACATGGAAAGTCAACTGAAATTATTAACTTAGAAGTAAAGACATCAAATCATCCGGCATTTTATTAAGCACCTAAAATGGTACCAGGTATTATGTTAAATCCTTGAAGATAAAGAAAAGCAAAAGACAATCTTTGCTCTTATAAAGCTCACATTCTAATGTGGGGAATTATATGCAAACACCTATGTATCAACAAAATTATATACACACATATGTATCCTTTATATAGAGAGAGAGGGAGAGAGAAAGAGATTAATTTGCAGGTAATGTCTAAGGGAAGGTATAGTACTAAAATTAACTAGAAAACACTTATTGTAGAAAGATTAGATTTTAGATGAGATTTGAAGGAAGCCAGGGAAGTCAAGAAGGCAGTTAAGTAGCTCTGTGCATACAGAGCTGGGCCTAGAATTCAAATCCAGCCTTAGACTCTTATTAACTTTGTGATTCTGGACAAGTCACTTTACCCTGTTTGCCTTATTTTCCTCATCTGTAAAATGAGCTGGAGAAGGAAACTACATTAGTATCTTTGCAAGAAAACCCCAAATTGAATTGAATAGGTATAACAGTCAGCCAAAGATTTTTTTCCCTTTTTTTAACCATTAAAAGAACAAATGACTTTCTGTTATAAAATATTTTAAAGTGGAATTATTATCTTGAGGAAATTTCTTCAGTTATGAGTTCACATGCTTATCTGAAGTGAACTTATTAAAACAGTGAAACAAACAAAAATCCCTGTTATTTTACTGATTAAGAATTAGTAAAAATAAAATATGCCTGAATATAGATAAAATTTTTTGAATCTAACAGTCAAATAACTGTAATTGCTTCTTGGGAGGGTGATTAAAATTGTGTTTGATTCTTACTTTCAGATTTATGCTGGTTTAAACATATTTTTTGGAATGGCAAGTATTGGATTACTCACTGCTGTGGCTATTGATCGATACCTGACCATCTGTCAGCCTGACCTCGGTATAGCTCTAGCTTCATGGTCTTTCAAAACAAATTAATGATGAGAACTGAGTTACTATACCATTGTACACATCAATATTCAAAACAATTTTTATGGTTCTGAGCCACATTCAGTATGTTTTTATGTGGGGGCCCAGTTTTTTTCAGGCCAGTTTTAAATGATCCTCTTGATTCAATTATCTGTTCCAATGATTCTTGATCTTTTTGGTCTCAGGACCCTTTTCCACTATTAAAATTAGGTTATATATATAACCCTATATATACATGTTATATATATATATGTATACATATACATATATATATAAATACTAACCATATTAGAAATATTTTTGGATTATTTTGAGTTGGCTGACTAGCATTTACTAAGCACCTACTATATGCAATGTACTGTGTGGGTTATGATATGCTTAGGATACAAAGATTAAAAAAATCCCAAATAATCTCTGTTCTCCAGGAGCTCAGCCTTTGTTTTGACCCCATGAACTTCCGAAAAGGATTTTAGAGGCTCCCAAAAGTTCCTAGATCATACTTTGAGAACCACTGAACTGGCATATAACTTCTTTAAAATTTCCTTTCCATCTTAAACCTCCATCTCAACCCAGACTTCCTGGTTCTTTCTAACAACTTCCTATTAACTATATAGCAACTGCACAACCAGAAAGAATATCTGCAGCTACACTCATCAGTAACTTTGTTCTTTATTCTTTTTATAGTGTATGTATATATATGTATACATATATGTATATTTTATTAAAGCTTTTATCTTCAAAACATATGCATGGATAATTTTTCAACATTGATCTTTGCAAAACTTTATGTTCCAAATTTCCCTTCTGCTTTCTCCCTGTCCTCTCCCCTAGATGGCAAGTAATCCAATATATGTTAAACATCTTAAATATATATGTTAAATCCAACATCTTTCTTTACTCAACTCCCTACTATGCTATCTCATCTCTTTGGTATTTTTTTGGATGAGTGTTGGCTCTGAATTCAGCACATATTTGTTCTATACTTTTATTTCTACATGTAAGATAGCTGCTTTCTTGATTTCTTCCCATTTTCTTCAAAACAATGTCCTGCGTGATCCATCTTCTCAAGAATGACCAAGAAATCTTGTTCCTCAATTTCTATCTCTTTAGGTTTGTGATACTGAAAATAACACCTTAGAATCTCAATTGCATTTTTAGGAAAAAGTTTATTAATCTATTTCTATCACTCTATCTACTGATCAATGGGCTCACAGTGAAATCACAAGCATGATACTCAGATGGTGTAGAAAATCTTAAAATCCTCTACAGTGAGATATAGCAGAACAGATACTACCCATATACCATTGTGACCACATTAATCACATAACTCTTGGATCAGGGTTGATCATTTTCTCTCAGATGGTCTTTACTCAAAAAATTCTTATGATGTTCTGGACTCCAGGTCACATTGCTCCTTGGAATCAGTTTTGCTTTGGTTGAGATTCTAGTCCAGACAGACATCACAGAAGCTGTGAAACTGAGGGGTATTTTTTTTTTAAATCATTTTCCAGAAATATGTTGGCGAATTCCATCTGGTCATTTCCTACAATATGGGAATTCTATAATTTTCCTTATCTATTTGCTGACACAGTTTAATTTGTATTTCTGTAATATCCCGAGGAAGGCAACTGGTGGTCACTTAGCAGATTGAACTTTTCATTGCTTAGAGACAGGCAATGAAACTGGAGTATTAAAGGAAGGGTGAATTCTTGAGTAGGGATTCTTTTGTTAAATTGAATGTTCTAAGTACTACAGAGATAGAAGATAGATTGATACTAAGTAATGAGTAGATCACAGACTAAATTAGTTTATCTGCTTTTGATAGTACAAATACCTTTAATAATGAAATATGTATGCATAATCAAAAGTTTAGAGAATAAAAATGCTAAAATGTAAAAAATCCCTTCCCCAAAGAAACTAATAAATATTTAATTCAGTCTCAGTTTTAAAAAAATCAAGTGAAAGTACAAAATAATTTATTGATGAATGATGTCAGCATTGATTATGTTTATTGGTCACTAGGAAGAAGAATGACTCCTTTTAATTACACCATAATGATTCTGACTGCTTGGGTGAATGGCTTTTTTTGGGCCTTGATGCCTATTGTAGGTTGGGCTGCTTATGCTCCTGATCCAACTGGTGCTACGTGTACTATAAACTGGCGGAAGAATGATGTGTAAGAGCTTTACTATGTAAAATTGCATACATCAAATTTAGACATTCTTCATTCCTCTGGTTTTGATTTAGTTCACTTTTTTTTTTCCCTGTTTAAAGAGTATTCCTTAAACTTGCAAATGTTTTGAGAGCAAGAAAAGTTCTTAGACAGGGATTGATACAGGACAGAGTTTATGATGGTGGAGATGGGCTGAATGGGAGATGAAATTTCACATGAATTTTTCAGATTGTATAGTTTTTGAGAGCAAGACGAGATGTGGGGAAATTTCCTTTAATTGTTTTGAGAGAGGAACATCCAGTTCTTATTCTGCCTATCTATATTCCTATATGGACAGGTAGATGGTGAAGTGGATAGCATACTGAACTTGAAATCAAAAAGACTCATTTTTTATGAGCTCAGATCTTGCCTCAGACACACACTAGCTGTGTGATCCTGGGTAAGTCACTTAACTGTTTGCCTCAGTTTCCTCATCTGTAAAATGAACTGGAGAAGAAAATGGCAAATCACTGTAGTATCTCTGCCAAGAAAAACCCCAAATGGGATCATAAAGAATAGGACATGACTGCTAAACAACTGAACAACAACATATATCTATATCCTTTCCTTTCTTGATAGTCTCTGTGAGTGGAGGAGCCTGCATTTTTCTTTGTTATTTCTTTGTAGGAGTATCTGGAAGTTAAGACCTAGAATGGAGAAGAGAATTGGGGATGGGGTTGTAACACAATTCATAATGATGGCTCTTAAGGTTCTAGTGTCTACTCATTCCTTACAATCTTTAAGAGATTGCCTAGAAGTAAAACATCATTTGATTGTTGTGTAGACTAAGTGCAGCTCCCACGAGAATTCTGGGAAAAAGCTAACAGAAATCCTGCTATATGGTTTCCTTGAGAGAATGGAGTTCTTAGAAGAATTTTAGTATAAAAATCAGAAACAGATCTCAGATTAACTTTAAAATGATGAATTTTCTTTAAAAAAATAAGACAAAACTTAGAATTATGAGTGATATATAGATAGGAATAATCTCTATTTTTTTGTTTCAGAATTCTTTAGGGTAATAGTTTCCTTTATTTTTCAGATCTTTTGTTTCTTACACAGTGGCTGTTATTGGTACAAATTTTGTCATGCCCTTAGTGGTCATGTTTTACTGTTACTACAATGTTTCTCAAAAGATCAAACAATATACTCCTAGCAACTGCCCTGAATACATAAACAGAGATTGGTCAAATGAAGTAGCTGTAACCAAGGTAAGAGGAGAGATTTCTTTTAGAAAATTACTTAATATTCTCATTGTATAAATGCATCACATCTGCTATCACATTTTTGCTCTTAATGTTGCAACCACTTGAGCTCCATGTCTGCTGATCTCCCTTACTCTTATCCCCCAACCTGGTAAATAGAAAGTTGTCAAAAGGTATCATCCATTATCCTAAAGAAGTAATTGATAGGTTATTTTCAGCAACCTGTGGCATAAGACTGGGCCAGATTTTTTTTGGCTCCAAAACATTTGCTGCCATCATATTCTCTCCCCTTGCTACTTGAAAGGGGGATTTACTGCTTCCTTCCTTCCTGTCCTGGCACACACCCCGTCCTTCAATCCCCATTTCTGGCCAGTGCTTACTCAGCATTCCCTAGTCATGTCAGAGGAAAGGGGGAGGGTACAGAATGCTGACATAACACATTCTAGAGATTGCCAATCTGTGTTCTGAGCAGCTAGGTGGCACGGGGGATAAAGTTTGCAGGCCCAGAGTCAGAAAGACTCATCTTCTTGAGTTCAAATCTGATCTCACTCACTAGCTGTATGACCCTGGGCAAGTCACTTAACCCTATTTGCTTCAGTCCTCATCTGTAAAACAATTTGGGAAAGGAATGCCAAACCATTCCAGTATCTTTGCCAAGAAAACTCTAAATGAAACTCATGAAGGCAAACATGACTAAAGTTACTGAACAACAAAACACTTATGTTCTAGGACTGCCTAAATTTGTTTAAGATTCTCAGTTATACTTAGAATTTGGTTAATGTGTTCATGCTGTGTTTGCTTCTGATATTGGAGCTGTCCGTGAACATATAAAGAAAATGAAACCGAAGAAATTTATGTGAATTGTACACATATAAATTACACAATATAAAACTCACAGTCCTAAGAGAAAGTATAAGAAATGGGATTCTGATTTCATTGGTATAGAGAATTTCCAGGAGAAGAAATTCCCTTCAACAAACATTTATTAAGTGCTTACAACATGTCAGATAGTGAGCTAAGCCCAGGAAAATATAAAGAAATAGTCTCTAATGTATGTTCCAATGAGAAAGACAGTATGTAAAATAATTAAGAGTATATTAGATATATGTAGAATAGATGAGGATAATTTGAAAAAAGCCATTAGCACCTAGGGGAAGGTCATCACCTTCTGAGGCAGATCTGGCTCAATGGCCAGAATATTGGGCCTGAAGTCAGGAGGTGTAGTTCAAATTTGGCCCCAGACATTAGCTGTATGACCCTGGGTAAGTCATTTAACCTTTATTTATCATGGTTTCATTAACTCTAAAATGGGAATGATCATAGTACTAATTTGTAGCTTGTAATGAAGATCAAATGAGATAATATTTGTATAAATTACTTTTTTTTTTTTTTTTTTGCTTTTTTTTTGCTGAGGCAATTAGGATTAAGTGACTTGCCCAGGGTCACACAGCTAGGGAATGTTAAGTGTCTGAGATCAGATTTGAACTCAGGTCCTCCTGACTTCAGGGCTGGTGCTCTATCCACTGTGCCACCTAGCTGCCCCTTGTATAAATTACTTAGCACAGTGCCTGGCACATGGATAGTCATTATATAAATGCTTCTTTTCCTCCTTCCCCTTCAATTTGTATTTTTAGAGATTTGCCTAATAGCACTAAAAATTTAAGAGACTTGCCTGAGGGCACATAGTCCATAAGTGTTGATAGCAGGACATGAACTCCAGTCTTCCTGGCTTTAGGGGCAGCTCTCTAATCATTATACCACAGTGCTTTGCCTCTATATTAAGCCAGAAAAGTGTTTACATTGACAAATATTTTGTTTTCCAGATGTCTGTGATAATGATTTTAATGTTCCTGCTTGCTTGGTCCCCTTATTCTGTTGTGTGCTTGTGGGCTTCTTTTGGGGACCCAAAGGAGATTCCCCCAGCAATGGCCATTATAGCTCCTCTCTTTGCAAAATCTTCCACATTCTACAATCCCTGTATTTATGTGGCTGCCAACAAGAAGTAAGTACTTCTAAACAGAAAGTATAAAAGTTGTATTAATGTAAAAATGTAACAGAGGTATGAGTTAATGGCATAGATTTAGAGTTGGTAGGAACCTTGGAGATCATCAGATCTGGGTGAGGACTGAAGTCCAGAGAACTAAGTGATTTGTTCAAAGATACCAATGATAGTATGTGTAATGAGACAGAATTCAGATTAGGTCTAATACTTTATTCACTAAGTTATGTTGCCTCTCAGGTTTCATCCAAACCCAAGTTCATCATTTCAGATGAGCAAGGCCTCTGTGTGTCTTCTTCAGGAAGGATTTCCCTCTGCTTCACCATCTATGCCCATCAACCAAATACAATTTGCATTTGACATATATTGGGAAAAAGGATGGAATGAATTGATTATGTTGAAATATTTCACTTGGAAAATTGAATATAGAAAAAGGAATTTTGGAAGTTAGAATTTGATTTCGCTTCCTGCTGAATTTTTGTGTATCTAAAGACATACTTTATTATATATATGTGTACAGTAGATATAGAGAGAAACACCTGTTATTAATGATTCAATAAGGCTATCTGTAAACAGGAAGAATAATTATTGCATTCACTAAATAATTAGTGTTCTCTTTGGCATTCAATTGGGATGGATAATCATTTGAAAGTTTAAGCACCTGGGACCTTATTGTCTCCTCTTTTAGAATGTAAACTCTTTGCCAGTAGGGATTGTTTCAGAGTCTGGACTTAAACCCAGGTTTTACTTACTCTGGTTAAGTAGATAGCACAGTTAATAGAGTGCAGGGCCTGGAGTCAGGAAGATTTGAATCCAACTGTGATCTCAGATATTTACGAACTGTGTTGACTCACTTAACTCTGTTTGCCTTAATTTTCTCTTCTGTAAAATGAGCTGGAAAGGGAAATGGCAAACCACTTCAGTATTCTTTCCAAGAAAATCCCAAATGGGGTCATGAAGAATTGGGCATGACTGAATCAATTGAACAACAGCAATCAATTGCATCATGCTTCCTCTAAAGAGGAAATCCTCTTTAGATTCAATCAGTAAACATTTATTAAGCACTTATCTACTAGTCACTGCACTAAGCACTGGGGAGGGATACAAAATGAGGCAAAAGACAATCCTTGTGCTTACAACAGAGGTGACAACATGCAAACATATATACAAAGTAAGGTGTATAAAGGATAAATAGGAAATAATTAACAAATGGAGGGTCCTAGAATTAGGAAGGGTTGGGGAAGAATTCTTAGAAAAAGTGGGATTTTAGTTGGTTCTCATAGCCAACTAGGTGTCCATTCTTTGGATTTGAGGAGAGAGCATTCCAGGCATAGGGGATAGTCAGAAACAATTCTCAGAGCCTAGAAATGGAGTGTCTTGTTTGTGAAACAGCCAAGAGGCTAGTTTCATTGATCGAAAGAGTTTAGGTTGCTGAGAAGGTATAAGAAGACTGAAAAATAGGAACCAGATAGGTTTTGAAGAGATTTAATGGCAAACAGAGGATTTTGTTTTTGATTCTGGAGATGATAGGAATCATATTTCAACTGAAAGGCAGTAATAAAGATAGTGGACTAAAGTCCTTAAGCAAAAAATGGTTGCAGTTTTCAGAAAAGAAGTATCCTATTTTCACATAGAATAATAATAAATTAAATGACTATAATTTTTTTTTTCCAATTTGTGGGCAGTAATCGGGATTTGGTCTTTAGACAGTTTATATTTCATCTATTTTTAAAGATATTCAAATAGAAATGTCAGACTTGAAAGTTTAAAAAAATTAATGTTTCAAGCAAATTATGATATAACAGATTGATTTCTTCCCTTCCTCATAGGTTTCGGAGAGCAATCTCTGCAATGATTCAGTGTCAGACTCATCAATCAATGCCTGTATCCAGAGCATTACCAATGAACCTAACTTGAGATCAATTTTTGAATTATGAAAGCAAAAAGAGCCAAACTGCATAATTTTCCTCATTTTTTGCTGTATTTTAATTTTATTCTATTTAGTGTTCCCAAAAAGCTGATAACCTACTTGGAGTCATGTACTAACTTGGATTCTCAAAAACTGGGATGGTTGTCTAATTTTATTTCATGTGCTCTTTAGTGTGTAATGCAGTGTTATATGGTGTTCCATCAGTCTTGAATTGTTGAATGTAATGTTCTCAGCTAGCATACTTAAAAGACCCCAATATTTTATCTTATTTTTACTTCTCCTTATAATAAAGTTAAATGATTTTTTAAAAAGCCATTACTTCCTGACAATGTTTAAGGAATAAACTCATTTAATAAACCCAAATCATAGCCCATTTAATATTCCTGTATGTTACTTTTTACTTATTTTGCTTCTTTTGGCATAATGGATTAGTCTTTTAATATATTGATTCAGTGTAATATAATCAATAGATAGTAGACCTTGAAGTCTAGAAGATATGAATGAAAGTCCATTTCTGCCACATGGTGACTATGTGACCCTGGGCAAATCATTTAACTTCTCAATATTCCGCGAAACTCTAAAAGTATAAATTGATCTGCTTTGGTAGAGGGATTCTCCTCGTTGGAGACTCCCTATATAAATGGATTCATAGGTCTGGACTAAAATTAATTATGCTGAGATGCTAAATAGAAGGAGTCACTAAATTACAAATGAGTAGTTTTCCAAAAGCCCATTTCTAAGTTTGTTGTTTATAACTTAGAATATACAATCTCAGAGAAGTGACATTATTAAAGCAAGTTAGCTAGTTTTTTAGGTCAACTCACAAAAGTCTATTTGACACATAATATGTTTTCTTCCAAAAAGTCTCATTCCTTCTGCTCCAATATTTCATTGTAAGGTTGGACTGACCTTTAATTATTTTTTTTAAGAATAAGTTTTATTGATATATTTTGTTTTTCATATTACTTGGATTCCCTTCATACTAAATAATAAAAAAGAGGGGGAAAAATTGAGGAAAACCAAGCAAGATAGTGGAAAAAAAAATCTTATATGAGAGGGCTTCTCATATTTCTTCTTTAGGATAAAATTTGGTCATTATAGTTTTGCAATATTCACTTTTTATTGTTTGATTATTAATACTCCACATATAGGCAGTGAATAGTGTTGGATATAGAGTCAAAAAAACTTCTTCCTGATTTCAAATCTGGCCTCACATAATTGTTAGCTGTATGGTCCTGGGCAAGTCACCTAATTCTGTTTGCCTCATTTTCCTTATCATTAAAATGAGCTGGAGAAGGAAATGGTAAACCACTCCAGTATTTTTACCAAGAAAACTCCAAATAAGGTCATGAAGAGTTGGACATGACAGAAAAATAATTGAACAACAGTTCTATTTACATTGTTTTATTATATGTTGTAATATATATTATTTATTGTATATTGTGCATAAATACTATATGTGCAATATATTATATTATACAATATACAATATAAAATTATATATAATATGCTATTAGATACAATATATCATATTGTATATTATGCATAAATACTATATATACAATATATTATATAATATAATACATATTATTTTCTTGGTTCTGTTTACTGCATCAATTCATAAAGATCTTTCCATGCTTTTCTATATTCATAATCATTTTTTTTAACATAATAATACTGCATTACTTTCATGTACCATAATTTGGTTAGCCACTCTCCAATCTACTTAAACAATTTTCCATGAGGGCAAGCTTCTTGGGTGGCTATCACAATGCCCTGAAAACAGTAGATAATTCAGGTTTGTTCCTTTTGTTTCAGGACACTTTTGTTCTTTGGTCTGTGAGTAATTTTGATATGCCAAGGTTGACTTTTCACTTTTACTTCTATTAAATCTGTATAGTGGGTGGTTGAGAGAGGCCCTGACACACACAGAAAATAAGAAGCTTTATGGGGCTTCTAATCTGTTTTGGTTGATGAACAATTGTGTCAATGAAATTACGTATTTTTTGAGGTAACAAATAATGTTTCAGGAACAAATTTTCTGTTCTTGTTTCTTTGGGATACAGGTCCAATAGAAACACTGCTGGGTCAGAGGGTATGCACAGTTTGATAATTTTTTGAGCATAGTTCCAGATTGCTCTCCAGAATGGTTGGATCCGTTCACAGTTCTACCAACAATGCATCAGTGTCCCAGCCTTCCCACATCCCCTCCAACATTCATCATTATCTTTTCCTGTCATCTTAGCCAATCTGACAGGTGTGTAGTGGTACCTCAGAGTTGTCTTAATTTGCATTTCTCTGATTAATAGTGATTTGGAGCAACTTTTCATATGACTAGAAATGGTTTTAATTTCATCATCTGAAAATTGTCTATTCATATCCTTTGACCATTTATCGATTGGAGAATGGCTTGATGAATAGTTTTTTAAAGAAGTTATTGGGGTGAAGCAGCTAGGTGGCACAGTGGATAGAGCACCAGCCCTGAAGTCAGGAGGAACTGAGTTCAAATGTGATCTCAGACACTTAATATTTCCTAGCTATGTGACCCTAGACAAGTTCCTTAACCCCAACTACCTTAGGAAAAAAAAAAAGTAAAGTGGAAAACCCAATGGGAGTAGCATCAGAGGACTTGGGTTCAAATTTTAGTT
>JAJPUD010021761.1:0-22567 GCA_023553655.1 Myrmecobius fasciatus | reverse complement strand
CTCTCTCTCTCTCTCTCTCTCTCTCTCTCTCTCTCTCTCTCTCTCTCCCTCTTCTCCCCCAGATATACTTATGTATTCCCATACACCTCTTACACCACATCCTTATCTCAGAAAATACATGCAAACATTTCCTATATGTGACCCAGAAAGTATCAAAGCATATTATATATATATGCTTCAACACTCCCAGAGCAATTAAACTATATGCCCCACGCCACCATATATACTCACTTCATAAGCAAATATGGACTCTCTGGTGTCCTAAAGAGAAAACCAAACTATTTGATAAAGATAATTTTTCTATTTGAGGAAACTCTCCTACCGCTCTCCCTTCCATTTCCCTCTCCTTCCTCTTTTACCTGCTTCCAACTGTCCTGCCTCCCCAACCAAATATTCCTAAAGGATATAGGTATTTTCTGAACTACTTACCTACTACAAAATCAAATAACCCCCTGAAAATCAGACAGTTCCCAATCAGGCATTTGTATTACCTTTAAGATAAAATACCAACCCTGAGCTAAAAAATCAGTCCTCAGTACCCTCTTTATCAAGGAAGCAGAAAATACCCTCTAAATACCATATATCATAGGGTCAAACCCCACTAACCCCTATCTGAACATTCACAATTTACTCTCTAAATGCTCTTAAATTTCCAAATATATCCAGAGTAAGACCTTAAATAAATGTTTTTTTTTAACTTCCTGACACAAACCATCCCAATTCTTATATATCATCTATCCTCAACACTCCTGATACATGTACACAAGCTATTTTTGTCAATCCCTCTAAACAGATTATCTATTCCCAAAATTACCTATGCATTCACACAGTTTAATCTCATGCATTTACATAGTCTAATTCCCATATGTACTACTTAATTTACACCCTCTCCCCATACTACCATGAGGGAAGTCCAATTTATTCTCCACATTCCTCCATATTCAACCTACCCTTATATCTCCAAAAGCATATATCATAGTTCCCTATAAAACTATTTCAGTATTCCCCTATGTCCACACAATCTACTTTAATACTTCCCCGACATGCATATGTTTCCCAACACATAAACAATCCTCTCCATTCTCAGTACACATATTATTTACCCCCATAATCCACTTAGTCACATACACAATTTATCCCTGTTATCTCATACCTACACAAAGAATCCTTAGCTTACCCTAGCAGAGTCCCTACAAAGAAACACAATCTACCACTTAAACCATAGACTCATATAATTTATCGTCCAACATTGCTTTCCATAGTACTCATAAATCCTCTTGCACACAAATGCCCCCCGCACAATCTACCACTAATAATCTTCATTTACATACATGCAGTTTGTCTCCATCATTCCCAATTCAATAAGAATATCTCCAATATCCTCATAATTTACCATTCCAAACATACAATCTACCACCTAGATACATACAAACTATCCCAACCTCATGTATATATTCTGTAGCAACACTTCCTTTAACATATCTCAACTTACTTCTATGAACTATCTATCTCATAAATACTCCACAATTTACCACTCAAAATTTCTTTTTGCCTCACAATATCATTTAGTCCCAGAAATTGCACTTCCTCCAAAAGGTATTTCACTGATTTACTCCTATATTAAAGCAAACTTATTTGTCCTACAGAAGTAGTCCTACTCTGCAGGATCCATCTCTCCTGCCCTATCACCAGAGAATACTTTGTTCTTAAGTTCAAGAAATCTACCTAGACTTGTGCTCTCTAGCTCATGAATCATGGTGCTAGATGATTGGCTTTCCCTGGGAGTTGGGACACTTTTCTATTCCTTTCTAGTCCTTATTCCCACCCCTTTCTTCTCTGGAGCTATACCTCTCTCATTCCATGCACTCTCTTCCAGAACAAATAGGCCCCTTAATCTTCCAAGGTCTGGGGCTCTGAGAGTGTGGGGTTTGGGAATGACACAGTGGATGGGGTTGGAAAGTTGGGTATGAAGTCTAGGGTTATGGTCTATTCCAGTAGGCAATTTCCACTTTCTCCTTGAAGAGAGCAGTATCTTGGAAGAGGATGAACTGGTACTCCAGGGAATGGCTTAGATCCCTGAGAGAAAGTAGAGGAATGGTATAGGGAGAAGGACAAAACTTACATTATCCATTTTTTCTGTTTATCCCACCTTGAGTTGAAGAGAGGGCTCTTGAAGAAAGGGGTGCTTGGGCTGGGAATATGAAGTTGGAGAAACCAGACCTGTGAGTTAGGAAGGAAGGGAAATGCTAGTAGAAGTAAAACTGTTGCTGACCTGAATCCTAACCAGCAAGTGGTATAGAGGACACAAGGTCATGCTTCCTGCCTTCTATCTCTTGAAGAGAAATGCTTGGGTTTCTTTTTGCTTTATCCTCCCCCATACCTATCTAATTTAGGAAAGGAGAGAAAAAGGTGACATCGTTTGCAGAGTGGAAAGGGTGATGAGGAGCAGGGTCTCCTAGACAGGACTCCCCCTTCCTTCCTGCCCCATCTCCTAACATCGTTTAATTTTCTAGCAAGGAGCCAACAGACTGAATGAAATAAGTCCTTTCCAAGCAAATACAACATATCTCTTAAGACAGGTCTAAGCCCACCCACTAACCTCCCACCCCAGGCCTAGCCATACCTGCCCCCTCCAACCCCACTCCCACAAAAAAGAATAAACAGCCTTTTTTGGGTGTGTTTTGTTTTTGTTTTTTTTTCCCCGAGGTGGAGGGAGCAAAATTGGGATGTAGAAGCATTTTTATCTTTTCTTGGTTTCTTTTTCTTGCAAACACATTTTGCTTTTTTGGCTCGTTTTTTTCCCCCTGCTTTCCCACCCCACCCCCTTTTCTGCTTTCTCTCCTTCCCTCCCCCATCCACTACTTCCCCGACCCACCCCCCATCTCTCCCCACAAAATTGTCCTTTTTTCTCTGTTTTGTGTTCCCGGTCTTAGGTCCGATCACAAAAAAACGTGACGAGTCGACGCTCAATCCGCCCCCGCCAGATACAGGTAGATTTTTTTAAATGCCGCTGCTGCATGTGGTTGCCGACAATGATACACAGGATCCCTGGCCCACCGTACCCAAAACTACCCAGACTAAAATCTCATAGTTCCTAAGGTCCCTTTATAATCATTCTTTACACTCAGACATACACATACATACAGAGAGGAAAGGAGAGGAAAGGAAAGGATTATGAGCAAGGATTTTTTTTTTAATTTGCAAAAATAAATAAATATTTTTTGTAAACTTTTGGACTCAATTGAAAACGTGGATAAAAATAATTTCTTAAAGATTTTTAATGAAAGACCATTAAAAGAAATTATAGTGTTAGGATCATGAAAAGAATCAAGAAAACTAGAATATTTTTTAGAGTTTAAAAAAAACTGGCAAAACTTTGGTACTTTAGACATCTTTGGAAATGTAAAACCTTGGAGGGGTTTATTTAGGAGTCAAGTGGGAAATTTGAAGAAAACTGGAAATTAGGAATTTTGGGGGAAATGGATAATTTTTTAAAGAAATTAGAAACTGACACAATTTGAAATACTGGAGAATAAGTGAGATTCAGATAACAGTGACATCTGAAAACAATCATAAAAAGTGGGAACTTTTTATAAACAGGACCCAAATTTTGCTGCAAAATTTTGAAAATGAAAATAATTTTTTTTCTTTTTCTCCCCCCCCAAAAAGTTTTTGTTTTTTCTTTTCTTGTTGAATCTGGCCCATGATTTTCTTGCTTTTGGGTTTTTTTTTTTCCTTTCTTCTTTCTTGATCTCTTTTTTGTTGTCATTATTGTTTTTGAATTCTTCTTGCCCCTTGCCCCTACCCTTCCCTGCCCTGCCTTGCACCCCTCTGCCTCCCCTTTCCCCCCACACTGGGAGAGTGGTGGTGCTGGGCTGGGGAGGGCATGTTGGGGAGAGGGGATGAGCACAAGGAACAGAGGGTACAACTGTGGCTTTCTAGAGAAGGCAACTGATTTAAAGAAACTATCCTGTGATATAGTAGATAGTAGATGGGTAGATGGGAAGGTTTGTGTTCTTCATTAGAAATACTGGATAGTTGGGGGAGAGGAGATGGAGATAGAAAGCAAGTGAAAGAGCAGGAAAACCTTATTGTTAAGAACATTGACATGTGAATCAGAAGGCCTGAGCTGTCGTCCTAATTTTGCCACTAACTCACTCCCAGTGTGGACATAGAAAAGTTGCTTTTCTGGGCCTCTGATTCCTCTTTTGAAATAAATCGTTTAACTAGAAGAAGTCTCTAAGGTCCCTCCCAGCTCTGACATTCTACACTTCCCTGACCTAAAATGAAGAATTGGGAGAGGGGAGATAAAAAGACAAAGGGAAGGGATAGACAATGAGAAATGATTCAGTCTTGTCCAAGAGCAAGGTGAAAGATGTTTCCACAATCTGTTGCGTTGAAGATGAGCAGGAAATTGTATTAGGAAGTGCACTTTAGGAATTGGATGTAGTTTTAACAAGGAGACCTAAGAAAGCAGGGAGATAAAAATTTGTGCAAGTATGTCAGACTTGTGAAGTTTAAGTTTAAGAGTTTAAGAGAGCAGTTTAAGAGACTTCATGTCTGTTTTTTGAATATCAAGATTCTGGGGAAGAATGGGGTTCCTGCAGGAAAGAGAACAGCATGCTAGATTATTGTGCTAAGTTCCTGGGACAGATAAGGCTTTGAGGATTTGAGGAAGTTCCTGGGTTTTTCTGACAGATGACCTAGAATTAGATAACAGTAACCTCCATTCTGATTGTTAGCTTGTATAACTTTGGGGAGTGAATAAGAGAAAGGAATCTCTTGGTGTTAAATTGGTTCCTTCTATTTGCAAGATAACCAGATCTCAGAAATCCCTAAAGTAGAGGGAAGAATTAACGTTCTTAGGCTCTAGCTAATTCCCTTTGAGGTGGAGGATGAAGAAGAATCATAGCACTTTATGATATGTGAATTGATTGACATATATTATTCCATAGGAGATATGTAGAGAGTATGAGTTTTTGGTGAAGTTTGGACACTTGGTGACTTCATTAGCCCATTCATAGCCTCTTCCAACATTCTCTCAGCCAAATTAATTAGGCTGGGGGTGTTGCCATGATAACTAAGGAGATGCCCTAGAAAGTAATTAGGGTGAGGAGGAGGCTGACCTTCCCCCATGGACCCAAGAACCTGACACCCTCCTCTTCTAGCCTTGCATATTCCTGAAGAAACAGTAGAAGGCTGAGGCCCATGGAAATGAATATCCTATAACTTCTCTTACCCATTTCAAAAGGGTCTGCTCCATTTTAGCAACAAGGGTTCCTTTAGAAATGAGGAGAGGGTACTAGAGGGATACAAATTATGTTGAGAGGTTAGGTAGGAGATGCCCTGCCATGGAGTGATAGACCTTCTGATCTAGAAATATTTTCTTCCCTAGAAATGGGATTACATGATTACCCTTCAGCTGGTTCCCATAGCCTTGCTTTTGATTTGGGGCTCAGAGTAAGGGGAAGCACTAGCAAGGCACAAAGAATCAGGTCTGGAATTGGACAGGGGTAGAATCAGGATCACCTGCCCGGTCTGAGGCTGTGCGCATTCATTACTGGGGTCCTTATTATTCAAAGGGCCACCCTGTTCTCTCTGGGACCAAAGGCCCTCCAAGGAGGGTAACTGTGGTCTTGTTTTACACTTCCCCCACTCTTCTGGCCCTGGCATCTCTTGTTGTGTCTGCCTTTCTGGAAAGAGAATTTTCCTCTCAATTACCCCGCACCCTCTGACATAGGATTAGGAACCAAATGCAATGCGATCTTCCCTAAAACACCTGTGTTCACCTTGCCCCTCTCTTGGAGTCTTTCATATATTCCCCACACCCTTTTTTCTGATGTTTCTTTCCTCAATCCCGACTTTCTTCGTGACCCAATCCCTCTTGGTGGTTCTGTCCCTACCTGGCTGCTCACTATGTCTTTGCCCTCTACCCCCCTTTCAATGTGGCTCCACCCTCGAACCCACCTCATCCCCGCGGCTCCTCCTTGACCCCACCCCTCGCTGTGGCTCCGCCCTTACCAGACATCCGGGACTCGGGGAAGAAGCCGGTGATGCTGTTCCTCCACGGGGGCTCCTACATGGAGGGAACGGGGAACATGTTTGACGGCTCCGTCCTGGCCGCTTATGGCAACGTGATTGTGGTCACGCTCAACTACCGGCTCGGTGTGCTCGGTGAGGGCGGGATGTGCGTGGGGTCGAGACCTGGATTTGCTGAGGCTGGGTGGGAGGAGGCTGGAAGAAAAGGAGGAAGGGAAGGCCGGGTTGGGATGTTCTGGCCCGGCAGGGGCGTGCCCTGGCCCAGAAGGGCTGTAGCTAGCCCGAGATTGGTGGGTTTGCACCAGGGATGTGGATGAGGTTTCTCCCTGGAAGCGAGGGGGTTCTATCACCCTCCCTGAGATCTACCTCTTTCCTTACCTTCTGACCCTGCCCCAGGGTTCCTCAGCACAGGGGACCAGGCTGCCAAGGGTAACTATGGGCTCCTCGACCAGATCCAAGCACTGCGCTGGCTCAGTGAAAACGTGGGGCACTTTGGAGGTGACCCAGAGCGAATTACCATCTTTGGCTCTGGAGCTGGAGCCTCATGTGTTAACCTGCTTATTCTCTCTCATCATTCTGAAGGTATTGGCATGTTGTTTTGGGGAGACCCAGATGTCTTCATCCCTGATCCCTCCTAGGCCATCCAAGGGAACTCTGATTCCTCTCTCCAAAGGTTTCCACTGTTATGTTCTCCCTAATCCCATTCGAATTTCCCTGGGGGACATCCTCCTTTTCCTTGGTTCCTTTCCCCTTAGCTGAGCTGCATCTAACTCTTCTAAGAAGTCCTAAGTATGTCCCATCCCTGCTGCTGGTGAGTGCTGCGGAGCTCCCTCATCCACTGCAGTCCTTCCTCTTTATGTGTGTGCGTGTGTGTGTCTGCATTTCCCTACTTCTCACTACCAGGACTGTTCCAGAAAGCCATTGCCCAGAGTGGTACAGCCATTTCCAGCTGGTCTGTAAACTACCAGCCACTCAAGTACACCCAACTGTTGGCAGCCAAGGTAGGCTGTAACCAGGAAGAAAATGCTGAGGTTGTGGAATGTCTTCGAAGAAAACCTTCTCGAGAGCTCGTTGATCAGGATGTTCAACCAGCTCGGTAGGGGGGAGTCCAGTGCTCCTGGTTCCCAGGGTCTGGGGGACAGGATTCATCCAGCTAGTTACTTTATAAACATTTATCAAGTGCTTACTATGTGCCAGGGACTGGGTCATTTGGGGCATACAAAGAAAAAGACAATCCCTACTCTCAAGGAGTTTATAATCCAA
Organism: Myrmecobius fasciatus; assembly: GCA_023553655.1. Classification (NCBI taxonomy): domain Eukaryota; kingdom Metazoa; phylum Chordata; class Mammalia; order Dasyuromorphia; family Myrmecobiidae; genus Myrmecobius; species Myrmecobius fasciatus. The sequence goes on along the minus strand of JAJPUD010021761.1, from coordinate 15,265 downwards.
TGGAGGAGACAGTATTCAAACAACTATGTACAAAGAAAATATATATAAGATAAATTGAAGATAATCAATAGAGGGAGGGCACTAGAATTAAGAGGAATGGGAAAGGTTTCATGTAGAGAGTAGAATTTTAGCTGGGACTTGAAGGAAGCCAGATAAGCCAGGCGGAGGGAATTCCCGGCAAGAGAGACAGTGAAAATGCCAAAAGTCAATAGATGGAGTGTATAGGGGAGGGGAGCCATGTTTAATTTGTTAAGAATCCTGGAAAGAGCCTGTAGCATTTGATCTCAGAAGAGCTGGTAGACTCCCCAGCCTAGGAGGAATCAGAATCTTCCTGAAAACTAGACTTGGCTTTCTTCTTCTAGCTATCACATTGCCTTTGGTCCAGTGGTAGATGGTGACGTGGTCCCAGATGACCCAGAGATCCTGATGCAGCAGGGTGAATTTCTCAACTATGACATGCTGATTGGTGTCAATCAAGGTGAGGGCTTGAAGTTTGTGGAGGATTCAGCTGAGAGCGAGGATGGTGTATCAGCTAGCGCCTTTGACTTCACAGTCTCCAATTTTGTGGACAACCTCTATGGCTACCCTGAGGGCAAGGATGTCCTGAGAGAAACTATCAAGTTCATGTACACAGACTGGGCTGACCGGGACAATGGTGAAATGAGGCGGAAGACGCTCCTAGCTCTCTTTACTGACCACCAGTGGGTGGCCCCAGCCGTGGCTACTGCAAAGCTTCATGCTGATTACCAATCACCTGTCTACTTCTATACTTTCTACCATCATTGCCAGGCAGAGGGCAGGCCTGACTGGGCTGATGCAGCTCATGGTGATGAGCTGCCGTACGTGTTTGGGGTGCCCATGGTGGGTGCCACGGATCTCTTTCCCTGCAACTTCTCCAAGAATGATGTCATGCTCAGCGCTGTTGTCATGACCTACTGGACCAACTTCGCCAAGACTGGGTGAGGGGGAGGAGGCAGAGGGAGGGCAGGGTTTCCACTTTTGGAGGAGGAACAAGGGATAGGGAGGTCCTGGATGTCTCCCTGTGGTGGAGTCTATTCTTTATTTTTCTGTGTATCACTTCCTTCCCCTCTCTTTTATTTCCTCCTTTCCCCACTATTGTCCTTTCCCTTCTCCCTTCTTTCTTTCTCCCCTTCCACTTGTCTTTTTCTATCTCCCTGTGTCTGTCTTCCTATTCCCTTTTTAGTGTTCATCCTCTTGTATGACTCTCCCCAAATATTTTTCTCTATCTTTGTTTCCCTTCTTCCCTTCTTCTTTATCCATCTCTGGCTCTATGTATTTCTGTGTCTGTTTTAATCTTTACCTATCTATTTTCATGTACTTTTCTGTACTTACCTGCCTGATTCTGTTTCTGCCTCTTTTCTCATCTTTCTGTGACTTACTCACTTTCCCCCAATTCCTCTGCTCACCACTGTTCTCTTCCTCTCATCCCTTCCTTTTTCTTTTTCCTTTCCTCTTCTTACTTTACCTCCTTCTCCATCTCCACATCTCTTTCCCAATTTATTCTGCCACCAGCTATGCTGGTGTTTCTTTTTCTGTTTTTTTTTTAATCTTCCCCTTTTCCCTTGTTCTGTTATCTCTAAGCTTTTGAATTCTGTCAGGACTTTTATATCCTCTTCTGTCCATCCATGTCTTTATTAGCTTTGATATTTCTGCTTATTTTTCCCTTGGTTTCCTCTATATCTTCCCACATCTCTTTTTCTTTTCAACATTTTTCTCACAGTTCATATGTCTTTGCTCTTGATAAAGCTCTCTCTCTCACTGCCTTTCTTTCTGGGCCTTCGAATCTCACTCCTCCACTCTCCTTCCCCGATCCCTGCAGTGATCCCAACCAGCCAGTTCCCCAGGATACCAAGTTCATCCATACCAAGCCCAACCGCTTTGAGGAGGTCGTGTGGAGCAAGTTCAACAGTAAGGAGAAGCAGTACCTGCATATAGGCCTCAAACCCCGAGTCCGGGACAACTACCGTGCCAACAAGGTGGCCTTCTGGCTAGAGCTGGTACCCCACCTCCACAATCTGCACACTGAACTCATCACATCTACTACTACCCGCCTGCCACCCTATGCTACGCGCTGGCCCCCTCGCCCACCCCCTGGAGCCACGGGTACCCGCCGTCCCCCCCCACCAGCCACTACTCCACCTGAGCCTGAACCAGACTTAGGGCCCCGGGCCTATGACCGCTTCCCAGGGGATTCACGGGACTACTCCACAGAACTGAGTGTCACTGTGGCTGTTGGTGCCTCATTGCTCTTCCTCAACATCCTAGCCTTTGCTGCCCTGTACTACAAGCGGGACCGGCGACAGGAGCTACGTTGCCGGCGACTCAGCCCACCTGGGGGCACAGGCTCAGGAGGGATTGGTGGGGGCCCCCTGCTCCCCACAGCTGGCCGGGAACTACCTGAGGAGGAATTGGTGTCATTACAGCTAAAGCGGGGGGGGAGGTGTAGGGGGAGACCCAGGAGATACCCTGCGCCCATCTTGCCCACCTGATTATACCCTTGCCCTTCGTCGGGCACCGGACGACATGCCTCTCCTTGCCCCTGGTGCCCTGACCCTGTTGCCAAGTGGTCTGGGCCCACCTCCACCCCCTCCGCCCCCCACTCTCCATCCTTTTGGGCCCTTCCCTCTGCCTCCCCCAACCACTGCCAGCCACAACAACACGCTACCCCATCCCCATTCTACCACCCGGGTATAGGGGGCAGCACTGGGGGAGGGAGCACCTCGCTTAGCTCTCCCCACATCATATAAGAAGGGAGACTAAACAATGATCATGAAGTCTAGGGGTTGGGTTGAGAAGAATTGTGGTTGCTGGGATGCCCATCCAAGCATGTCAAAGCACCTTATTAAGGTGGACACAAGTTTTCACATCAAGATGTGCACACTCTGCCCATGGAGATATGATTTCTTATCTGGACATCAGCCTTTAACTTGTTGTGGGATGACTTTTCCTACTGGGACACAGGTCTTAAGGTGTGTGGAAGTGTGTTTTCACATTTAAGGCCTGCTTTTTCACATGGAGGTATATTTTCCTATAATGGGGCATGTTTTCCCACTTTCCACTTCAGAGTGGATTTTTTGAGCCACCCTGGACACATTTTGGTCCCCTCAAGGAAATTCTTTCCAGGGTTTGGACCCCAGAAACACTTACCCTCTAAAGGAAATCTTGGGAGCAGGCATTTTTATACCTATCAATGTAAAGTTAGAATGCCTACCAATCCAAGGGTTGACACCCAGAAGAGAAGGGTAAGATGATCACAGGGACACACAGTGAATCATGTTTTTCCTAATGGCATCAGTCTGATGAAGCATGTTTTCCTGTGTAGGCATGAGTCTTCCACATATAGGCACAGACTTACCATTGGGTGGGAGGGAGAAGAGTGTAACTGTGTGGACCCGTGCAGCTTGTGAGCGTCAGACATGCCGTTTCCCATATGGACATGTCATATGGGGAAAGTACGTTTCCTGTGTGGACATGTTACTGCATGTGGATGTGTGTTTTTCCATCTGGATGCCCCTGTCTGCCCAGGACTCCCCCAGTCTCTTAATCCTCATCCCCAATGAACTGTCTCCAGGACCCAAATTCCTCCCTGGATATTGGATAAGAAGAAAGTCAAAGCGAAGAGAAGCCATGGGGAGTTAGCTGCAGACAACATAATAAAGTTGCCCTTTATTTTGTACAAATTCTAGGGGGTGGGGAGGAGATACACACACCCCTTCCCACTCACAGAGATAATTGAAATCAACAGGGGGCTGGGGTGAATGTGGGGACCGAGGTGGCAATGAATGCTTGACCAAAGTCCCAGACCAGGGTCTAGGGGGCAGTCCTCCCCCTACCCGTCTTACCAGCATTCATCTGTGCCAAACTTAAGGGTTTGAAGTGTGTCAGACCCTACCCCCAAGTGCCAAGGACCCTTTCCCAGGGAAGGGGGAGGGAGGAGGCTCTGGGGGCCAATGAGATCTATGGGGAGAGTAAACAAAGATAAGTCCTAACTTTGTGCTCCTACCCATCTCTCTCTGCCTCAGTTCCTCTTCTCTCTCTCTCTCTTTCCCAACCCATCCCTCTCTTTCTTCCTTCCTCAGCTCTTTTTATGGTTTAAATTTTTTTTCTATTTTTCTGTTTTTTTCCTGCATCTTTCTCCCCTTGCCTAAGATAATAGACTTTTTTGCTTTCCCACCCTCTCCTTCAGACCTTGAGCCCTTGGTTGGACTGGGTGGGGAATTTAGGAGTGAAAGTCAACCTGAAACTAGATTTTTCAGCAGGGAGCAGAGGTCTAGTACAGTGTGGGGATTACATGGGGTCTGATACTGGGAAATAGTGAAGTCCATTCCAGGACTGCCAGAAGTGTCTGAGGGGGGTATTAGCAAGAAGAATTTGAAAGTGATAAGGTGAAATGAGGTTTCTTCTCCGAAAACCCTAAAAAAAAAGGAGGATTGGAGTCACCAGTGGGGAAGAATTGAAAAGGGAGATGAGCAAAACTTTAAGATTTTGAAGGAAACAAGGGGAAAAATGTGCCTCCAATTTCTGGGGGCATTTGGTGCCAAACCAGCAGGAACAGGAGGGAGCCTATGCCCTTCTAAAGCTAAACTTCATCCTATCTCCCCAACTTTTGACCTAGATCTTGCCTTCCTCTTCATAGACATTCACCATACCCACCTCCTGGTCCCAACTTGGTCCTTTTGAGTCCTCATTTTCTCTGGACAGAAACCCAGTAGATAGGCCTACAGCTTTGGAGCATGAGAGAGGGGCTGGTATGGACCTGGAGTATCCCACAATTGAGCCACGGACTCCTAACCCCCAATTTTCCCTTAAGTCTTCATCTCTTTCCTACCTCCCTTGCCCACAAACCCTCTACTCTAGCAGCTCTGTACACATTTTTAAACCTGGCAAAAGATGATGAGAATTATTGTAAATATAAAAGTTTAACTGTTAGTCATGCCTGCTATGGGGGGTTGGCGCATATATGGTTCTCTGAGGGAGACTGGTTTGGGGAGTAAGACTGAGTTTCCTATTCAAGGAAATGCACAGCAGAGAAGGGCAGAAACATCCTGGGATTGAAGGAAATAGGTACCCACGCTTTGCTTCCACCTGCCCCCAACAAACATACAAAAACAGAAAACCCAGTTACACAGAATGTCAAGAATCAGAAAGGAGCTTAGAAGGCATCTGGTTTAACTCCTGAACTAGGGAGAGAATCCTTTCAATGAGATATTTGACAAGGTTAGTTGTCCAGCTTTTTCCTTGAAGGCTTCCAGTGAGAGAGAAGTGATCATTTTTTTTTTTTTTTTTTTTGGCAGCCCAATCTGTTTCTGATTACACTAAGTGTTATTTTCATAACAAACCTAAATTTTCTTGCAATTTTCACTTATTTACTCCTAGCTCTCCCCTCCAGAGCTGAGAAACAAAAATTCCTTAATTACTTGAAAGACTTGAAAGATTGCTAGCATCTTCCCCAAGTCTTCTCATCTTCAGGCCAAAATGCCTCAGTCCCTTCGAATAATATTTATATAATCCTTCAACTGTCTTCCTTCAGACCCAACCTAGCTTTTGGAAGCACAGAATCCCTAAACTGGAGAGGACTTTAGAGATCATCTAGTCTAACCTGTATTTTAGTTAGTAGGAATTGTTTGTACCATCTCACTAGTCCTCCTGCCAATCATAGAATTTTCCTCTCCCTATCCTTATGTGGTGGGACACAGGGGATCTAGGACAGAGAAAAGTTCATCAGACAGAACAAACTTGATGCTGTGAAAGGGCAGAGTCTTCCTCATCCAGTCCAGGAGAGAGCCCTGGCCCCAACCCCCAAAGTGAAAGGAGCCAGCTAAGAGCCTTTAGCTGTGTCCAAATGACTTCGAAGTCATGCAGAGGCTAAAAAGGCAAGGGAGGAGAGATTGGAGCTCAGTGAAGTTAATCACAGGAGCTTCCTCAAAAAGGGGAAATGTTGAAAGTTCAAGGGCCATGGTTTGCAGATAAAGGTTGGCCTGCTTGAAAGCTTGAAAGGGGAAAGATGGGGCAAGACTTGTTTGGAGAGTGTTTAGCCCAGCTGGGACTACGTGCTGCAGAACCCTAGTGCTGGGGAAACCATTAAAACCCTTGGAGCCTGATTATTGTGATGCCTCCATCCCATTGTGACTTACCTTTCCCCCATAACTGCTGGCTTCCAGAACCAGTTCATAGAAAGGTGTAGGGGGGAGCCTGGGGGGGGGGTCCCCTGGGACCCCCCATCATGGGCAACCCTTTTCAACACAGGACCCATTCCTGTTCAGGTCCTGGTTCTGAAAATTGCCAGAACCTGGGTGAATATATCTTGGTCTTCCTGGGCCTCATCATCTTCATCAACATTGGATTCAATGTGGTGACTCTGGTCAGGGCCTGGGTACTGGGGTCCTTGGGGAGGGTGTCAGAGAATAAGTCAGAGGGATAACTAGAACGTTGGATGGGAAGAGGTGGAGGAAGGGAGAGCCAGGGGCTGGAGGCATATTACAAGGGTCCTTAGGGGTAAGAGAACCAGGATCCCTGGGTGTTTACTCATTCCTTCTCCCTGACTCAGCTCCTGTGCCGCCTTAGGGGCTCTTTCAACCAAATATTCCATAATTTTTTTCAGGAAGGTAAGTAACAGGATCTTGAATGGATCCCAGTCTACTTCTTTATCCCTCTTCCCTGGTCCCTGGTCAGAGACCCAAGCATTTCTCCCCTTAGACGCTAGCTCTTTCTCAAGAATTCATGGTTCCCCTCAGGGATCTGGATACTGCAATACTAGGCTTTGACATGGATCCCACTCCTCTAAGGGATGTACACCCTTTTTCTCCAGTCTTCTGCTCACCTTCCCCTTCCCATTCTTCAGATAACATGCTCAAGCTGGCCCCAGTTCCTAAGAAACTGCTCATCCACACGCCTCCAGCACTGAAGCAGACATGGAGACCTGACTATCAGGAACCTCCTGTCTATAGAAACCTTCCTGTGTGTCAGAATCCTGCTGTCTGTTGGAAATCTCCTATCTGCCGGAACCACTCTGTCTTTCCTAATTCTGCTGCCCGTTGGATTCCTACTGTCTGTCACAACCCTGCTGTCTCTGACTGCTGCACTATGGACACTTTGACTCTTGACCTGACCCCCCCCAGCTTCTTGCCTTCAACACTCAGTTTTCTCATCAGAACCTAAACAATGTCTAGATGCCAGGCTTCCCATTGGAGATGACAAGGTTTCCCATTCTCCAAGGCCTCAGGCACACTGGGAAGAGCTACCAGCTTGTTCCCCATCTCCTGGGATCCATTTCCAACAATGTGTGGAAAGACCAGCCAAGAGGATGGAAACAAAGTCCAGGATGGAGCTGAAAGCTTATGTGTACCCCAGTAAGCCTTCATCACATAATGCTGAGTCCCAGAGCTGCAGAAAGAATACAGAATCAGGCACGTATGGATATTACTCCCAGCTCTTCCACCGGGTTACAGTTAAACCTCTAAGTTACAATTCTATGCCCTCCACAAGCCATGTGATGTATAATAGCTTGGAAAAGAAGAGGCAAGTATGGGAAGAAAGTAGGGGTGTTGACAGCTTGCCCCATGCATGCTCGCCAGACTCTCCTGAAAAGCCAAGCCAGGAGTGGGTATACTACTCCATGGAGTAGTGTAGTGGAGAATAATAAAATGGAAAAATAAGGGGTAGCTTGTAGTTGATGTCTGGGATGCCCCTGATCCTAGATACCAAAGGCAGATTTCCTGGTGATAGAATCTAATACCCATTCAAAGTTTATGTGGTATTTTATGGCTTGCAAAGTGCTTTCTTTACACTCTTATGAGGAGACGGAGAAGGGATGATTATCCTTATTTTGCAGATGAGGAAACTGAAGCCGAATGGCTGAAAACATTGAGCTGATTTTGTCTAAGATAATAAAGCTAGTTAGTAGCAGAATGAGCCTCAAACCTATATCTACTGACCCAATTGTATGTCTCTTCCTACTAAATCATGCTGCCTCACACCAGATTAAAAGAAGAGGAGGGGCAATTAGATGGCTCTAGTGGATAGAGCACCAGACCTAAATTCAGGAGGACCTGAGTTCAAAGCCAGCCTCAGACACTTAACACGTCCTAACTGTGTGACCTTGGGCAAATCATTTAACTTCAATTGCCTCAAAAAAAAAAAAAAAAGGAAGAAGAGCAATAGGTATGGAAAAATTTTCCCTTCATTCCATATCATGCCTACAACAGAGCCCAAAGGCCATACATATCCTACTATTCTGATTTCCACCATTCAAGAGCTAAAGAATCCAGTTTTTTTTTTTTTTTTCTCACTTCTTTGCTCCAATATGACTTAGGGCCATATTCTCTCTCCAACAAAAGTTGAGTTAGGTACCTACTCACAATTCTTCCCCATCAGCCTCTTTTACTACCTACACTACCACCCTCAACCCTTGATCTCCCTTCCCCTCTTATATACTGTTCTAATACTTTCTACATGAGAAGCATCGAGATCAGTTCCAAATCATTTTCCCTATTACAACTCCTTAAAAAAGGGAAAATATAAATCTATTGATCTATCTATCTATGCCCTAATAGTCCTAATGAAGCCCTAGCCCTATTTTCCTAGGGATGATACTCCATCCCAGAATTTCAGATCGTTATCTGAATACCATGCCACCCAGAGTCCCTGGATTGCAGTCCACAATATGCTGTTGTACAACTCACCACTCCTTCCTGTCTAATAATTGAAAATATAGAATCCCATTCCCCCCCAAAAAAATTTCTAATTTTCATGCCCTGGACATGACTATCTTTAACTTCATTGAGTCTTGCTCTTTCAACCACCTTTTAGAAATGGACATGTCATCCCCTAACTTTCCTTTTCACATAATAAAAGGAAACAGCAGAGAAAAGTAGTTGCCAAATGACCAAGGGAAGTTTTATGAGGAGTCATTCTCCTTGATGATGCTTCTTCCCTCAGGTTACTTATCTTTCCATGATGTAGCTGTTGCCTCCCAGTCCTCCCAACCTTTCAGAACTCACAAACATTTCTGACAGTTTTGGTTTGCCTTGGGATATTTGTTTACCTAAGATAAGGAAAGAACAAACTACAAGAAGTAGAGGTAACCATGTGCTCACAGCTACATGAACACTGAGTTGGGAGTTAGGGCAGTTATAACCTCCCTTACTTGACATGTGGAACTATGTTGTAGTCCACAGATAGAAAGAAAGAGAAAGAGAGAGAACTGGCAGAGAGAAGAGGTTTCAGGTTACTCCTTTTGTAGATCTACTGAATTCTGTCTTGGCATTGAATTATGCTTTGTCATTTCCCATTTCAATCCCCTGAGTCATCAGCTCTTCTGTATTAGCAATCAGTTAGTAGAGACTTCATTATCATATAGGGCAAACCCCTCAGTAAAGAATCACATGTGGTCAGATGAAGACCCAACCAGCTTTCATATGGTCAATTAGACTGGTGTCAAGAGGGGAATATCTGTGCTTGCTCCAAGGAATCATTCCTATTGACCAATTCATTCACATTACACAAGTGGAAGAATATAGAAAGAAACTTGACTTTACACTTTTGCTTTCTGCACTCCTAAAAAGTATGTGAAGACTAAATCTTTATACATTCAATCCTATTTCCCATGGACTTACATTAGCATTGTTCTTTATTTTAAGCTCCATTGGGACTAAGCTTTCATTGCTGGTGGGCCTAACATTTTGAGTTTTACCTTGAACCCCTGAAGTCCAGGAATCTTGTATTGATATTACACTAGGTACATTAATGTTCCACTTACATCTCCCAAGTTTTGGATTTCAGAGTTTCTTCCTGACAGTGCGATGGGAGTACATCAGATCTGTGAGGAGAGAAGAATAAAGGAATAATTAGTATGGGGCATTGCCATTCAAAGAAGATATTCTGGTTAAAGAGAAATTTGAGGTGAGTTTGGGAGGACAAAGAAGGAAAACCCTGGATTGGCAGGAATGAAGAAGGAATGGGAAAATAAAGGAGGATGACAAGATAAATGAGCTAAAAGAACTATGTGTGTTAAAGACAGGAAGAAGCTATATATTATGACTGAAATTTGGATCTGGATTAGACACATTAGCTGATAATTAAGAACCTGCAAAGAAACATTACCAGTTTAGAAAGAGGGGTTTCAGGAAATTAGTTCAGGTTTGATTCTAGGGAAAAATGAAAACCTTGTAAGTTAACAGTTAACAAAAAGAAATTTGCTTTGATTTAACATAGCATGGATATTCAAGAAGGAAAAAGTTGTAGCAGAATTCATATTATATATACATATATATATGAATATAAACATACATGTGCATATATATGCACATACATGCAACATATCTGTGTGTATACACAGACTCCCTGATTTTCCACATGGAAATTAGTCAGCAAGGTAGAGAATGGGGATTTGAGTGGTCTTTAGACATCCACTAAGTGGAAAGTACCCTGATTCCATATGGGTGGGTTCTTTTATACACTTACTTGAACAAGTGATATGAAGGTGTTTGAAATATCTAGAGACCAGGCAAGAACATGTGGCAGAAGTAGAGAAGTGAGTCATTCCCCAGCAGCCCTAGAATGGAAGATTCCTTACACAATCCCAACAATTAGTTGGGAATGCTGGTTCCATGTAATTAATTAAATAATAAGTAGGTACAAGTCAAGGAATTTGTAGTCTTCTGGAGGGCAGAATATATTATGTAAGGAGTAATAGCAAGAAATCCAGACTAAGTCCTCCAGTAAAATTTGAAGATAGTTAAAAACAATCTTCAAAACTTGGGGTTGGGGAGAGTGGAGGAGTGAGGAGGAAGGATGAGGAGGTAGCATTTAAACAGAATCTTGAAGGAATGATTCTGAAAGACAAAATACATTAGTATGGGGGATGGTTTCCACAAATTCCTAGAGTTGAAAGACATCTTGTCAAATTCACAAAACAGTAAGTAGTCCAGTTGGACTGGGATGTAGTGTGAAAGAAGTGAAATAATATGAAATAAGACTTGAAAGGTAATTTGGAGACAGATTGTGGGGTTTTTATGCAATGTTGAGATTTTATACTTTATTGTATAGGCAAAAAGGAAAAAAATTCATATTTTGAGCAAGGTTGTAACAATGATTACACTTGTGCTTTAGGAAGATTATTTTGGATTGGTGTGGAAGGATGAATTGGAAGAGGAAGCAAACAGTCATAGAATCATGTAACTTTAAAGTTAGATCATACCTCAAAAAGAAAGAAACTACAACCGTAACATCTATCAGGGTTTCTAGTCTCTTCACAACAGCAACTAGTTTTCCCTAAAAGGGAAAAAAAAAAAAAAAAACTGTTTCCAAGACAGTTTTGCTCATGATTCTCTTGTTATAGGTTTGGTTAAGTAAGTGTATAAAAGAACCCACCCATATGGAATCAGGGTACTTTCCACTTAGTGGATGTCTAAAGACCACTCAAATCCCCATTCTCTACCTTGCTGACTAATTTCCATGTGGAAAATCAGGGAGTCTGTGTATACACACAGATATGTTGCATGTATGTGCATATATGCACATGTATGTTTATATTCATATATATGTATGTATATATAATATGAATTCTGCTACAACTTTTTCCTTCTTGAATATCCATGCTATGTTAAATCAAAGCAAATTTCTTTTTGTTAACTGTTAACTTACAAGGTTTTCATTTTTCCCTAGAATCAAACCTGAACTAATAAAATGCCAGCATCAGACTTGCCCCTAACATCTGCCATAGCTGGTAATTTGGACAAGAGGAGATGGCCTATTGGCTCTCTTCATGGTTGAATTGGAGAAGAATACTGCAAATACAGAGTGAGATTATTATGACTGCAAGCATACTTTTGATCTTGCCACAGAGCTCTCAAGTGATGCCCACATGAGATTAAAATTGGAAGATGTTCAACAAAATAAATAAAAATACAATATAACAGGGCTGGTCCTGAGAAAGTATATTAAAGAAGCACAGGACAGAAATTAGTCACAGTTTTTAGGGAAAAAAACACTAACCATCCAAACCATAAGAGTTCAAGTTAAATGATCAAAGTTATATTCCTACTTAACAGAGCACTCACATATATCAAATGCAGTGTGATGGATTGGTCTCATATGCAAAAAAGGTTGTCCTTGATAGGAATAGTATAGTGAGGCCTACTTGAGACAAGGAGAAAGACAGAACCTACATCTCTACCCTTTTCTCTATTCAACCTTTTCTGAGGGAGACTTTTCGTTCTTACAAAGAGGGGAAAGAAGGAAGTTAGGGCTAGAGACAGCACTCTGCTCTCTCCAGATGAAGTATCACTTTAGAGATATGTGTATCCGTTCCCCTTAAGTATTGCTAGTCTAAAGGATATGATCAAGTTTTGCCTAATTTTTGATTACTCTGCCATTTCTGCAGGCTAAGAGGACCCCAAGCTCTATATCCAAGGTTTGACCTTTTTCCCACCAAATAACATTTCCATAATGAACATACATAGTGAATGTAAAGAAGCCTGTTTATCCAAATCCTAGCAGAACAGAAATCAGAGAAAGGTATACATAGAAGAATATATACCACACGATATAGAATAAAGAAACTCTCCCATTGGATCAGGATAACTAGCTTAATAAAGATATCTTGATCAGAGTGTCCTTGACGTCAACCAAAGGGAAATTCCACAAAATCGCTAGTAGCAAGCTGAGCATTAGGAATATTTAATGGTGTTGATGATGGTGACAGCCAGCCCCTGATATGTCTTCCCAGAATCTTTTCCTTCAGCAATCTGAAGTGGGTTTGGCTTTTTCTATTTTCTTTCTCAAAGTTGGAAGTCCACTCAATGTAATACTTGAAGATTCTGGCTTGAAGAGTCCCCAAAAGGTAGAAGAGAATTGAGGCTGTTGATGTTCACCAACTCACTCACTCTTGAAGGGCAGGCCCTTTTCTCCACCAATATGGAGAGTCCCCATACCAATGAGCTTTGGGACAGTAATTGTGAACATTATGTTAATTTATGGTTTTCTACATCAATATCCCACCCCACACCACTTCCATCCATTTTCTAGTTGAGTTTGACAGCAGTCTTGTATGGGAAGTTATCTCAATGGGACAGGGAGCAGGCTCCTACTCAGGTGAAGCAATTAGTGCTAGAGAAAGTGACCTGGATAAAGATGGCTGAAGAAATGCCCAAGCCCAGCATGCCTTGGTTGTTATTGATTGTCCTGCAGTTGGATTGCCAGCATAAGAAGACAAAGTGAACTGGCCCAGCACTTTCAGCAACTAGAGACTAGACACAGCTAGGGACCATGCAATGAAAGCTGAAGGACAGTTTAATGGATATAGTGGCTGGAATTAGCCAGGCCACAGACAAAAACCTCCCATACAGTCTCTGACCCAATGATCTAATTTCCAGAGATTCCAGTTCTGCTATATTCCTCTGAAGTTGAAAGCATGAAGAATGAGAGTGAGTGAGGGAGGTAGGTGTTTAAAAAAAAAAAAAAGCCCCAGAATTGCCTTATTATTGTATCTGGGAAGAGAAGAATTCCCTCCCCTGAGGGAACAGGAAGTAATGGATCTGTGGTTGCAGAAGTTCAAACAGAAACCTGATGAGTCACCTGAAAAAAAAAATGGCTCCAGAAAGCCAGGTCTAATGGAGCCAATGCTGAGACACTCAGCCGAGTTCTACTGGCTTGGGCAGGTTATCTAAGGATTTGTTACAGTCAGCTCAATTTATTAAGGGCTTCAGATGAGGGCTGCCTTTTGTCTCTTTTTAGGCAGCTGAGATGAGCAATTATTTGTACCTGGTCCCATAAAGATAAATTCTTTTTCCAGTCTGTCCTCCCTTAGAAGGAGTGAAGTTCCTAAAGGATATTAGTTTGATAGACTGGATTTATATATTACCCATACCACAGGTACCCCATGGCTTGTATTATAGGCAATTATCTCATCATCTGCCTAGAGCTCCACCAGAATGACTTCAGGCTTTAGCCAGGGATCTCCCTGGCCACTATACAGGTGTGAGCTGATAAATAGATGAGATTTGAGCAAGATGTCTAAATAGTGTGAGTTGGGTAAACACTGAGGTCAATATAGATACTCTGGAAATGGGGAAAGGAGAATACAATAAGACTATCTCTGAGGGGGAGTTTTGGGAATGGCTCCTGAAACCAGGACTTGAAAGAACTTGTGGGAGTGCCATAAAACTATATGGGGAAGGACAGCACAATCCTAAGGCTAAATTTACTTCTAAAGCCCCAGACCAATTATTCAGATTAGCCAAAGGACAGGGCTTTGGAGACACATGTTGTACTGAACTCTTGGGAATCAATTTCCATGCAGAACCTTTCAGTAATCTCTGAATCTCATGTTACCATGAGTAATGTTAAATGGAAACCCTTAGATTTACCCACATAGTTAACATTGAATGATATCAGGCCCCCAGAGTGGATAAAAGATATTTCTTCTCTAGTGATGGATAAACTGGGCCTCAGACACTTAGCTGTGTGATTCTGGGCAAGTCATTTAACCCAATGAGTTGGTTAGGGTTAGGAAAGAAATAGAAAACCACTCCAGTATCTTGGCAAAAAAAACTCCAAATGGGGTCATGAAGAGTCAAACATGAGTGAAATGACTGAACAATAGCAAAAATGATGGATATGAAGGAAACAGGAGGACTTTGTTATAACAATTGTTCTTATAAAAATCCAGTGTTACCTATGAGGAAATCAAATGGCATCCAGCAGCCTATGGTGGACTATAGAGGACTGAACCATTATCATTTCCATCACAGCAACTATTCTTGACCTTGTCAATGAAGTAGACTAGGTAGCCCAAACTCAAGATTAGTAGTATAGAATTATTGACCTTATCAAAACCTTTTCTACTATTCCTATGGCTAAAATTAGTCAGGATGAATTTTTACCTAGGAGTCCGATATTTTCACTCTTAATATGCCAGAACTCTCTGAAATACTGCCACACTATGACCACATTATGGTAAGCCCTAGACTTCTGTGAAGGCAACGATATATATTTTAATATCACTACATTGCTAACATGATAACTGGTCAAGATGCATCCTTGGTGGTAGGAACCACAAATCAGATGGTAGCTCATGTGAGGGACAAAGAGATGGGAAATTCCGGGTCCAGCTTTTTTGAGGAATATCATGGAATGTGTTGTTGTTTTCAAAGAATACCAATGACATTATGAGTGATGCTCTTCAATTGCATTTAAGCGAGGCAGAATTGTACAAAGTCATCAGTCTCACTCTCTCTTCCAGAGT
>JAJPUD010021760.1:0-22570 GCA_023553655.1 Myrmecobius fasciatus | reverse complement strand
GTATATATATGTATGTACATATATATACACACATACATATATATATACAGAGAGAGGAGACAAAGAGAGACAGACTGTGTCTGTGATTATACATATATATGCTTATATATTTCTATATGTGTGTATATATAAGTGTGTGTACATGTATGTATACACACATACATATATACACACATATATGTATATACATATATATATACACACACATACATATATATACACACAGAGAAAGGAGACAGACAGAGAGAAAGAGACAGAGAGAGATTGTTTGTATGTGTGAGTGTATGGGGTTGTATTGACCACAAGGTGGGATCCTAACATTGTAATCAGGTCAATGTGGATAAGCAGACAATTTCTAGGGCACCTTTTCTAGCCCCTTCCTCACATCAAGAGATTGACGGCTAATCCTTAAAGGGCTGCTCAGACACCCAGGGTGTGCTAAATCCCACTGCTTCTATGCCCTGGGCTGTCTACGTGTGGGATTGTTGCTACAATTCCCAGTTTAGCTATACCTGTTATTACATCACCTACTAGTCACCAGAGGACTTTGAGCTAGGTACAAATGGTCAGATGGTATGGGCAAAGCCTTTTTATTCATGAGTAAATTGGACTTAAGTAAAGCAGATCTACCCAAAGTTGTTGGCTTTGCTCTCTCTTCCAGAGTCATCACTGCCCAGAGGCAGGTCAAAGTCAAGATGACTAGCCATAGCTCCAGTGTCCAGTGGATGACCTTTGCATCTTCATCGTTTAGCCAAGCTCTAATTACTCCACAATGCCTGATTCAGCTGCCTTCAAGGCATGGAGAGAATTGCTCTCACCTGTCCATTCCCCCAATGGATATGCTTGGGGTTGCCCCCAACTCATCTACAGGTTCGAGACCTTAGCTTCAAATTAGTTTAGACCATCTGCCAAAATTTGCTGGAGTGGGACTACCGTGTATGCTACAGCTTCTTGGAGCCGCAGGTGAGATTAAGCCTGGCAATCCTCATATTGGTACTAGTCTTCCTTGAACACATCTCCTGTCCCAGTGGAAAGCATACAGGCAACAGAAATGATATTAGAGACAATAAAGATGGGAAATTAACTTAAATATACCATGTATACCTAAAGGAGATACTTGCTGGAGGTGACAAAATTATGGAAATGTTAAGGGATCAATTTACAAGTATATGAAGGAAAGAAAGAGATTTTGAAATGATGACCGATGTGGCCTAAAAATTGATAACTCAAGAATTCACACAATGCTTCTTATCTGTTGAATATACATAGTACCTGTATACATGCATATATGCATGCATATAGTATCTATAAATTATGTTCTTCCTTGTTTTGGGAAAAATCTGTTTTGAAAAAAATTTTTAGTATATGGTTACTAAATAATTTCATCGAATTTAATTCAGTATCCTTCAGGAGGCACTTGAACATTGCCAATTTTTATATGAGATAAAACCTAGAAAGTAATGGAAATGACATAGGAACTCTGTAAAAGTTGTACTACCTAGTCTAAAAAATCGTTCAAGCAATCTTTCCAGTAACCCATTTCTCCCCCATCAAGTACTTTGATCCATAGAGAGAGACTACAAGAATCTATTGCCACACACATCCCAAGAAAAAAAAATACAAATAATGTGGGGAAAACATGGGGAGAGATAGCATAAACCAGCCCATCTATGGTGTCCAGGTACTTCTGTGTTTGTTATGGTCTAGATAAGTATTCCCAATGTAGCTGCCACAGTTATTAATCAAAACTATTGTCTGTGAGTATAAAATTATATGTGTTAGGCCAAAGCTGAACAGCATTACTTCTATTATTTCTAGTTCTTAGTTCTGCCATATTGACCTGAAGATAAAATTAATAATAAAGACTCTTTTCAAAAGTGTTCCATTTCTAACTTGTCTATTAATATTATAGAAACGGCACAATTTTGAAACAATGGAAATGATTCTCCTCACCTCCAGGCTCAGCAGTCTCTCAACTGTGTCATTTTGCATGTATTAAAATAATATTATGTCTTGAGGGGGGTGTGCCTACTTACTATTTCACTCTCTCTACCCTTATTAGAAATAGAAGAAATCTTAGAGTTATCATATCTACCTCCTCATTTTTTCATAATAGGCCAATAACCAGAGGAAAGAAGAGCTGGCCAAGTTCATAGAGGTACCATGTAGCAGAGACTGGATTCAGACCCAAGTCTTTAAATTCCAAATACAATAGACCTCCTACGCAACTCCTGTTGCTTATTTAAGTGGGTTATCTAGAAAAAAGTCAGCTCCTTGAGGGCATCTAATCTTCCCCAACATTTTACAAAGAAATGATGATATCTAGTATTTATATAGTGCCTACTATGTGCTAATTGTTTTAAAATTATAATCTCTTTTGATGTTCATAATAACCCTGAGAGGAATGTGCTATTATTACACACATTTTACAGATGAGGAAACTGAGGCAAATAAAGGTTGTGACTTGCTCAGTTAAGTGTCTGAAGCCAAATTATAACTCTGATCTTCCTTAATCCAGGTCTAGTACTCCATCCACTGGCACCACTTAGTAAATACTAAAGGTGCATTTGTTGAATTGAACCAGATGAGTATTTTAAATGTGAACACTGACCTAGGCAATGTGGAGAGTATATATCAAGCCCATAAACATATCTCTTGAATGCTTTTTTCACTTTGTACTGACCTTTCTTTCTGTGTGTATAATCATTGCTTCCAGAATCTACCTATTCTTTTCTTCCCATTATACTTATCCTTTGGGCAATGGAACTTCCCCATCTGTAATCCTAATTATAAAATACGAACTAAGGCTACAGCTCTATATTGTCCCTATGAAAAGGTAAAAATCCAAGTATGCTCAATAGCAAGCCCCTAATGAATAACCTTAAAATGCAGCTTCTGTAAACAACCTAGTTTTATGACTGTGGAGCTAGTCTCTTCCTTGAGGGCTATAGCAATTTATGCTCTACCAGTTACTTAATGAAGTGTGAACTAACTGTGCTGAAGGAAGTTGCTTTAAAAAAAATCAAGTTTTTCTTTTAGAACTTTCAGATCACCTGTTCTGCTTCCAGGCTAGCCTTTGTAACCATCATCTGGAGAAGCAAGGCCTGTGAAAAAGGGGAAGCTATCTCCACTAACCTCCACATCCAGAATAGATAAGCCAACCTAGATGAAATCTGCCCCCCCTTAAACCTCCATTCACCCTAAGGGACAGACAAGAAAGAGACAGCATGTGGAAGGCAAGTCAAACCACAGACAATAGACTTTGACCACCATCTCACCTCAGCAAGAAATTAAATAAAATCTTTTCCCTTTATCCCTGGGATACTTTTTTCCCTTAATGTCACAAAACTGGTGAATCTTTATTCTGGATCTAAAAACAAGAAGTCAAAAAATAATTTCTCTGGTTTCATGTCTATAGAGTATTTAAATACATTTACTCATATAATCCTCATAAAAAAACTATTGTCAGGAACATGTGAGTTTAAATCTAACTTCAGATACTTATAAACTCAATCTGAGCAAGTTGCAAACTCTGTCTGCCTCAGTTCCCTCAAATGCAAAATAAAGGTAATAACTCTTACCTTCCAAGTGTTATAAAAATAAAACAGCCCGGTAGTGATGGTAATGGTGGTGGTGATGGTGGTGGAGGTGATGGGGATGGTGGTGGTAGAAGATATTTAGTACCTGGTCATGGTGGTTGTAATAGTACTGGAAATAGTTGTGGAGAAAGCATAATGATTAATATATGCTTTGTTGCTGTACTTTAAGCACCATAGGAGCTTTACATTTGACTTACAACTGAAATTCTCCATATATTTGGCTTCCATATTAGAGAAGGGATCATCTTGCTTTTTTTCTTTGTATCCCCAGAACATAGCACACATGGTAAATACTTTTATTTAAAAACTGGTTTTTGAAAAAAAAATTGTTTTTTTGTTGTTGTTTTAGTCATTTTCGATCAGGTAAGCCTCTTGGTGACCCCATTTACAGTTTTCTTGGCAAAGATACAGGAGTGGTTTTTCATTTTCTTCTCCTGCTCATTTTACAATTGAAGAAAACAAGGAAAATAAGGTAAAGTTTTATCTAGGGTCATACAGTTAATAAGAGTCTAAGGCTAGATTTGAACTCAGGTCTTCCTGATTCCAAGCTGAATACTATATCCACTGAGTCCAAAAGAAGTACTTAATAAACACTTTATTCATTCATTCGTTCATATATCCAAAGTTACCTTCTCCAATGTCTCACAAAGATATATAGAATCTTTCCTATTTGCTGATAAGCATATTCATCTTTGAATGGCTACATGAGTCCTGCTGAAGTGAGAAACATAATTTGAGATAATTTAAAATCAAATACACTTTTCATAGACTTCTAAAGAGAAATATACAAACAATCATATTACCTTTGATTGGGCTAAACTTAAAAACATTAACCTAATTTGAAGATGCTTACAGTATAGGACAATACTGCTGAGGGTACCCTAAAACAAAAGTTCTATTCATCTAAACTATTAAACAGCATTCTCTTTTCAGAATTCCAACTTTGCACTGACAGCCTACACCCACACATTTATTCTATACCCTTCTTCCATGGGTAAAATCATATGAATCATAATTTAATCATACATTTAGAATATAAAGCCCACTTCACTGCAGAGTAATAGATTTCAGGGTACAGAATGTTAATAATTAGATAAAGGAAACTTATGCAAATTAGTTGAAGAATTGGGCTAGGTATAGCTTACATCTGTTTTTTTCCATTTCTTATATGTTTCATTCTCAAAATATCTAGAAAGGTTCTTTATAAACCAGTCCCTTAATGATGCCAGTTCATTTATGACTGGTTTTCATACATAAACCCTCTGCATCATCCCCTTTCCAATTTTCTAAGCACTTTGAAGTAGTTATTCTTTCTAGAGGACATGAACCTTTAGGATCCC
Organism: Myrmecobius fasciatus; assembly: GCA_023553655.1. NCBI lineage: Eukaryota > Metazoa > Chordata > Mammalia > Dasyuromorphia > Myrmecobiidae > Myrmecobius > Myrmecobius fasciatus. The sequence goes on along the minus strand of JAJPUD010021760.1, from coordinate 17,631 downwards.
TAGAACCACTTTCTTTTCCTAAACACGCTCAAATCATGTCAATTTTCATGGGCTGTTCTTGAAGCAGCTTTTCATTTTTTGCTCTCATAATTTCTTTCCCCTCTCTGGTAAGGTTATTCTATGAAAATAGATAAATCTGAAAGGAAAGCACTCTCTCTAAGGTCCCTATTATCCAGTTTCCATTTTATCCATACACTGAGTGACCATTTATAAGTTATGTCAAAGAAATTTTCAATTATATTAAAGCATCATTATCTTAGTTAAAATAGAGGTACACAAAGGTATAAAACTTGCTACTCATGGATTGCAACCCCCAAATTTCAGAGTGTAGACATTACCAAATAAATTTTAAATGTTTAATGGAATAAATAAAAATTCAACATAGATATTGTCAATTTGTGTTTTTCTAAATCAATATTTCATCACAGAAATCCATTTCTATTTCAGTTTGACATAATCACCTTATAATACAAATGTCACCTGTGATACAATATTGTATTCCACACAATAGCTATTGACTAACTTATAGAAAAAAAAATACAAATTAATCAGATCCTATGAAACGTTCTATTATGGAAAACTTTGTTTTGATGGCTTGGAAAGACAACAATATTTAGAGGGTTTTGTTCCTATTTAGACAGGATTTAGTGGCAACTATTTAGTGCAAGTCAAAATTAACTGCCCTAATGACTCCTCTTGGTCTCTTTATCTATAAATCATATTCATTTGCCCCTTTCCTTTTCACTGTGGATTTTATCTCATGAAGCTTACTTCCATTAGTCACTCCACTGGTTAGTCACAGTACTATCCTAAATAACCTATGTTATTTGTGTCTAGTGACCAGTATTAATGAGTCAGTTTGAAACTTGGAAAAGTGGGTTTTTAGTTTTCTCAATTGTCATGTATAGCATAAAGCAATAAAACAATAAAGCGTAAAATACTTAAACAGAAATGCCAAAACAATTTTCTCATTAATCTCCCTGACTCAGGTCTCTTCCTACTCCATTCCATCCTTTATCAGTTGTTAAAGTGATTTTCCTAAGCACAGTTCCAGCCATGTCATTCCCCTCCACTCCCTATTCAATAAAATCTAGAGGGTCCCTACTGCCTGAAAATTTTAGAAAATCACTTTTATGGATGAATGGAGAACAAATTAGAAAGGGGAAAGACTTGAGGCAGTCAGACCCACCAGCAGGTTATTGCAGTAATCCAGGAATGAGGTTCTTCAGCAGACAGTGTTAGAAGAGAGGAGGTAGCCTGTACAGGAAATATTACAAAGGTAAAATCAGCAGATTTCGGCACCAAATTGGTTATGATGAGGGGTGGTAAAAGATAGAGAAGAATCCAAAATTATTTCTAAAGTGTAAATCCAAGGGATTGGGAAAATGGTTTCCTCTGTAACAGGAAAGTAGATGGGAGAGGCTATAGGAAAAACAATAGTGAGTTCTGTTTTGGACATATTGAGTTTAAGATATCAATGGGGCATCTAGTTTGAGATGTTTGCAAGGCAGTTGGAAATGAGAGATTGGAAGTAAGAAGAGAGAAAGGGGGCAGAGAGGTAGATTGGAGAATCAGAAGCATAAAGATGATAATTAAATCCATGGGAGCTGAATTCAGGTTCAGAGGCAGTTTTATTATCATGCAGAAAAAAGAATAAGAACCAATAATGATAAGATAATTTTCACAGGCTACCGTAACTTATTACTACTGGTCAAAGAGACTAAAACTTTGTTGGGACTTTGACATATCATTGTAAAGGCTATTTTATATTTCACATCCCTTAACTACAGCCTAGTCAATACCAAATGGGCTCTTTCTTTCAGAAGACCTCTTTTTTCTGAAGGTAATTCTTTCCCTTTTGGTAAGCGGTCAATGCATAGTTACGATGCATAGTATACATAGTATACATACAATACATAGTTACTCCAATAACTGTTGTCCTAGTCATTTCATTACCCAGAAAAGAAAAAATGCCATTGGTCCTTCAAGAGATCCTAAGGTCCTCTCTCTCTCTCTTTCTCTTTCTCTTTCTCTTTCTCTTTCTCTTTCTCTCTCTCTCTCTCTCTCTCTCTCTCTCTCTCTCTCTCTCTCTCTCACACACACACACACACACACATACACACAAAGGAAAAAAAATAAAATAGGAGGTAACTTTATCCTAAGTACAGGTATACATTGTAGGTCAAGAGCTCATGTACGGCAATACATGGAGAAATATATCACACACCTGATCTTCAAAGACGCACAAAGAATCAGCACACCTGAAAGGTGTTAGGAAAAAGAAACTTGAGAAACAGGAATCATCTTTTAGTATACCCAAACAATTCTAGCTCAATAGCCAATTAAGACTTTTGTCACCATACAATATAAACTCCTAAGTCATCCTATCTTCTAATAAGTAGTCAGCATATATTTATACCTGCTGTAGAGGAGGTAGAAAAGGAGGTTGGAGAAAGCTAATTGGAAAGAAGCCCTTGAAAGTGCTTGCACAGAAATAGAATTACCTCCAAATTTCCATGCATTTAAATGGAATGCTGACTAAACATGCTCCAACTAGTGGAGGAAGAAGAGAAGGAAGCATGACAAATTTTTATAGTATTTACTTCTCTAGGGATAGTTTAGAGAATCCAAGATACTTACCTATATAATTAAAAAAGCCTTGAAAGCAAATACTATTTGAATTGCAATGAAACAATGGGTCTCTTCAATGTCTTATGTTCTGCAGATGCTATAATAATAATGGTCTGATTTTTATACTGATGGCTGTCTCTTAAACCACTGCTCTTAATATAAGGAGCAAATAATTGTATCTAATTAATTACATTGCAAAAATAGGGTTGTATTTTCATAATAATGAAATGTAATTGGTATTCTTGGTTATTTTATAGAACACAAGTACTATCAACTTAAATGTTTGTGGGGCCTTTGGAGTCTTAATTATAAGATATAATCATCTTTAGAGGCATATCCAAAAAATTAGCAATAGGACAATTACCCTTGGATGTATTATTGATTGTGGTTTGTTTCCTTATATTCCTAACTCCCTATGGAAAAATCACACTTTTATCGATAGGTAACAGTAAATACAAAGATTCTGATGAATAAAGGATGAATTATCTGGTATATAGTTCATTGTAACAATGTTAATGATTCTAAATATACTTTTGATTTCCTAGGTGGAGCCAAAATGGTAAAGCCAGAAAGCTACTCAAACTCTCCCAGTTTCCCTCAAGAAACACATGAAACCAAGTCTCTGAACAAAGGATGGAATAAAACCATTCTCCAACTCAAAGAAGATTGGAAAATTTTCAAGAAAAGTCAGTCTCACTGGTCAACACAGGTCAGATAGACTCTAGGAAAGCAGATGAGAGGGTCTTAAATCACAGCAAATCAGCAAATAAAATATTCAGTCCTGGCTCAGTAGAGAAGCAGATCAGTAGGGAAACTTCCAGTCCCAGCTCACAAAACAAATTCTGGGAAACCATGGTGCTTCTTAAAAAGAGCAGGCAAAACTACCCCCTGAAAACACAAGGGGTACATGTACTTAATACCAAGATTCAAAGCTGCACAGAAAGCTTAGGACAAGAACCACTTTTACCTCAGGAGGAGTGCTCAACCATAAAAGTAAGAAAAAGAAGAAATACTGAAACAAAAGGTTAGAGAATGAGCAAGAAACAGAAAAGAACCTTGAAAATAGAAAGCTACTTTGGTGACAGGTCATACCAAAACACCAACTCAGACCAGGGCAAAATGTCCACAGAAGAAATTTCAGAGAGTGATATGAATTGGCATTAAGCCCAAAAAGGCTTCTTGGAAGTGTTCATAAAAGACTTTAATAAGAGAGATAGAAGAAAAAAATGAGAAAGGAAATAAGAGGTATGTATGAGAGAGTCAATAACTTGGGAAAGTAAGGAAAACAATTGTATGAAGAAAATAATTCCTTAAAAAGTAGAATTAACCAAATGGCAAAAGAGATACAAAAGGTAACTTTAGAAAATCACACATTAAAAACTATAACAGGAAAAATGGAAGCTAATGGCTTTGTGAGACAGCAAGAATCAGTCAAACAAACTAAAAAGAATGAAAAATAGGAGGTAATGTGAAATACCTCATTGGAAAACAGCTGACCTGAAAAATAAATCCAGAAGAGGCAATTTAAAAATTATTGGCCTACCTGATGCCATGACCAAAAAAAGAGCCTGGATATAGCATTCTTCAAAAGTTCATCAAGGAAAGCTGCCCCAGTATTCTAGAAACAAAAGGAAAAATACTCATTGAAAGAATCTATTCATCACCTTCCAAAAGAGATTCCATAAGGAAATCCCCAAAGAATATTGGTGCAAAACAACAGAACTACAATCTCAGGGGAAAAATACTGCAAGCTGCCAACCAAGAATTTACTACCCAGAGAGACTCAGCATCATCTTTCAGGGGAGATAATGAAGTTTCAATGACTTTCAATAATTTCTATTTAAAAAACCCTAAACTAAACAGAAAATTTATAAACACAGAACTCAATAGAAGCATAGGAAGGTAAACAGGGGAAATATATATATATATATATAATTTAAAGGTTAACCAGCTTACATCCTCAGTTGAGAAAACAATATCTGTAACTTTTGAAAATTCTGTTACTGGGGCCATCAGATGGACTAAGGGTGTAGTTATGAATGGACTCTGATGGGATGGATATCAAAGAAAAAAAACATTAAGAGTTTTGAAAAAAACATAAAAGATCTATACTGGGAAATGAGGCATAATGAGACAATTAGAACATATGAAGAGGCACAAAAGACCCATAACAAGGAAACAAGGGAAGGGGATGAGAATTGTCTGAAAAATGATCTCATCAATTTTGGGAATAACTTAATCATTCTGTTGGGTACAGAAATTTATCTAAACTTATAAAGAAGTAGGAGAAAGAGGAAAGAAAAGGAAGGGACAGAATACAAGGCGGGGCAGAAACATTAGGGGAAATGTGGGGAGAGATGATAGGAGATAAGGTAGTGGGTGGGGTAAATAAAGGAAACACAGGACTAAGGACAGTGTGGAAAGAGAACAAAAGTATAAGCAGAGGAGAACAAAGGATGGAGGGAAATACTGAGCTGGTAATGGAAGCTAATTGCAGAGTGGATAAAAAAATAGAATTCTACAATATGATGTTAACAAGAAACACAGAGTAAAGGTAAAAAATGGGAAGAGAATTTTGTTATGCTTTAGCTGAAGTAAAAAAAAAAAGCAGGGGTAGTAATTCTGATCTCAGATAAAGCAAAAGTAAAAATAGAACTTCTTAAAAGAGATAAAGAAGAAAAGTACATTTTGATAAAGGTGACCATGAACAATGAAGTAGTAATGATAATAAATGTCTTTGAAACAAGTGCTAGAGTAGCCAAATTTCTAGAGAAAATTTTTAAGCCAGTTACAGGAAGAAATACACAGCAAAACTACAATAGTGTGGGATGTCAATATTCTCCTCTTAGAATCAGACAAAACGAACCACAAAATAAACAAAAAATAAAATAGGAAGGTTAATAGAAGCCTAAAAAACCTCGCTGTGGTAGACATCTGGAGAAAATTCAATAGGGACAGAAAGGAATACAACTTTCTTAAAAGTTCATGGAAACTACATAAATATTGACCATGTATTAGGCCATAAAAATCTCACAATAAAATGCAGAAAACAAGAAAGTATAAAGGCTTCCTTTTCAGACTACAATGCAATAAAAATTACATTCAAAAAGGGCCAGAGAAAGGTAGACTAAAAACCAATTAGAAATTAAATAATCTAAGTCTAAAATGGATCAAACAACAAATCACAGAAAAAAATCCAATGTTTCATCCAAGAGAATGGCAATAATGAGACAATTTACCAAAACCTATGGGATACAGCTGAAACAGTTCTTAAGAGAAATTATATCTCTAAGTAGGTACATGAATAAAATAGAGAAAAAGGAGATCAATGAATTAAGCCTGCAACTAAAAAAGGTTGAAAATAACCAAATTAAACCCCCCAAACTAAATACCAAATTACAAATTCCAAAACTCAAAGAAGAAATTAATTAAATTGAAATTAAGAAAACTTTTGAACAAATAAATAAAATTAAGATGTGGTTCTATGAAAAAAAACCAAAAGAGATAAACCTTTAATTTGATTAGAAAAAAGAAAGAAAACAAAATATTACCTACAATAAAAATGAAAGGGATGAACTCACCCCCAATGACAAAGAAATTAAAGCAATAATTAGGAGCTATTTTGCCCAATTCAATGGCAGCAAGACTGATAATCTAATGAATATTTACAAAAAATATAAATTGCCTACATTAACAGAAGGTGGAATAAATTACTTAAATAGTCCCATTTATTTATTTTATTGTATTTATTTATTTATTTTGCTGAGGCAATTGGGGTTAAGTGACTTGCCCAGGGTCACACAGCTAGGAAGTGTTAAGTTATAGTCCCATTTTAGAAAAAGAAATTGAATAAGCCATTAACAAATTCCCTAAGAAAAAATCTTCAAGGCCAGATGGATTTACAAGTGAGTCTAACAATGATTTAAAGAACAATTAATCCCAATACTATGTAAACTATTTGGAAAAATAGATTAAGAAGGAGTACTGCCAAATTCTTTCTATGATACAAATGTGCTACTGATACCTAAACCTCAAAGAGCCAAATAGAGAAAGAAAATTACTCACCAAACTCCCTAATGAATATTGATGCAAAAATTTTAAATAAAATATTGGAAAAAATATTATCAGCATGGTAATATTCTATGACTAAGTGGTATTTAAACCAGGAATGCAGGCCTGGTTCAATATCAAGAAAACTCTTATCATAATTGACCATATCAATAAAAAACCAACAGAAATGATATGGTAATCTCAATAGATGCAGAAAAAGCTTTTAACAAAATACAGTACCCATTCTTATTAAAAACACTAGAGAGAATAGATACAAAGGGAGCTTTCCTTAAAATAATAAGCAGTATCTACTAAAACCAACAGCAAAGATTATTTGTAATAGAGAGAAGCTAAACACATTCCCAATAAAATCAGGGGTGAAACAACGATGCCCATTTTCACCACTATTATTCAGCATTGTACTAGAAAAGTTGGCTTTAGCAGTAAGTAAAGAAAAAGAATTTAAAGGAATTAGAATGGGCAATGAGGAAATAAAAATATGACTCTTTGTAGATGATATGATGATATACTTAGAGAATCCTAGAAAATCATCCAAAAACCTACTAGAAAAAAATTCACAGCTTTAGCAAATTTACAGGGTTTAAAATAAACCCACAGAAACCACCAGATTTTCTCTATATCATCAAATTCCATCAGCATGAGATAGAAAGAGAAATCCATTTAAAATAATTAGACAAAATAAAATGTTTGGGTATCTACCTGCCAAGACAAACCCAAGAACTATATGATGACAGTTACAAAACACTTCTCACACATAGTCAGATCTAAACAACTGGAAAAAATACCAATTGCTCATGGCTAGACCAAACTAATATAATAAAAATGACAATTTTGCCTGAACTGGTTTACTTTTTCAGTCCCATACCAATCAAGTTGCCAACAAATTTAGAACTAGAAAAAATAATACAAAATTTATCTGAAAGAACAAAAGGTCAAGAATGTCAAGGGAATTAATGAAAGAAAAATAGAAAGGATGGTGGCTCAAACTATATTACAAAGCAGCAGTCATCAAAATCATTTGGTAGGAGCTAAGAAATAGAGTGGTGGATCAGTGGAATAAATTAAATAAACATGACACAATAATAATGGTCTATAGTAATCTAGCAAACTCCAGCTTCTGCAATTAGAATTCACTGTTGGACAAAAAAAAATGCTAAGAAAACTGAAAAATAATATGTCAGAAAATCGGCATAGACCTACATCTCACATCCCATATCAAAATAAGGTCAAATTGTGTACATGATTTGGGCATAAAAGATGATACAATAAACAAATTAAGCAAACAAGGGATAATTACCTATCAGCTCTTTGGAGAAGTGAGGAATTTATGACAAAAGAAGAATTAGAAAAAATTGTGAAAGACAAACTGAACAACTTTGATTATATTAAATAATTTTTGCAAAAACAAAACCAACAGAAACAAGATTAAAAGAGAATACAAAGCTGGGGGAAAATTTTACGGTCATTGTTTTGATAAAGGTTTCATTTCTAAAAATATGTAAAGCACTGTTTCACGTTTATAAGAATACCAGTCATTCCCTAATTGATAAATAGTCAAAGAATATGAATTTTCAAATGAAGAAATCAAGGTCATCTACAAAAAATGCTTTAAATCACTATTGATTAGAGAAATGCAAATTAAAACAACCCTGAAGTACTACCTCACATCTCTCAGATTGACTAAAATGGAAGGAAAAGGTAATGATAAATGTTGGTGCATCCCAGTTGGATAAACTGGGAAGCTAAGGCATGTTGGTGGAGTTTTGAACTGATTCAACCATTCTGGAGAAGAATTTGGAATTTTGCCCAAAGCATTGTAAAACTGTGCATACCATTTGATCCAGCAGCATCTCTACTCGGCCTCTTTCCCAAAGTGATTATAAAGGAGGGAAAGGGACCCACATATACAAAAATATTTGTGGCAGGCCTTTTTGTAGTTGAAAATAACTGGACACTGAGCAGCTGCCCATCAGTTGGAAAATAGCTGAATAAGTTATGGTATATGAATATCATGGAATATTATTGTTCTATAAGAAACAACCAGCAGGATGATTTCAGAGAGACCTGGAGACTGATTCTAAATGAAGTAAGTAGAACTAAGAGAATCTAGTATACCTCAAGGTTAAGATTATACAATGATCAAATCTGAGGGAAATGTCTATTTTCAACAGCGAGGTGATTTGGGACAGTTCCAATCTTCTTGTGATGGAGAGAGCCACCTGCACCCAGAGAGAGGACTGTGGGGACTGAGTGTAGATCACAACATAGCATTTTCACCTTTTTTATTGTTGTTTGTATTTTGTTTTCTTTCTTATTTTTCTTAATTTTTGATCTGACTTTTCTTGTGTACAAGAACAATTGTGGAAATAGATATAAAAGAATTGTATGTGTTTAACATATTGAATTGCTTACCATTTGGGGGAGGAGGTGGGAGGAAGGAAAAGAAAAAATTTGGAGCACAGGGTTTTGCATGTGTTTTGAAAATAAACAGCTTTAATTTTTTTAAAAAAGATAAATGGTCAAAGGATATGAACAATCAATTTTCAGATGACAAAATTAAAGCTATCTAAAATTATATGAGAAAAAATGCTCTAAATCACTATTGATTACAGAAATGCAAATTAAAACAACTCTGAAATACTACTTACACCTCTCAGACTAGTTAAGATGAAAGGAAAAGATAATGATAAATGCTGGAGCCAATGTGAGAAAACTGTAACACTAATCCATTGTTCGTGGAATTTTAAAATAATCCAACCATTTTGGAGATCAATTTGGAATGCTGTTCAAGGGCTACAAAACTGGGCATGTTCTTTGACCCAGCAGGGCCATTACTGGATCTATATTCCAAAGAAATCTTAAAGGAGGGAAAAGGACCCACATGTGCAAAAATATTTGTAGCAGCTCTTTTTGTGGTAGCAAAGAATTGGAAAATGAGTAGATGCCCATCTATTGGGGAATGGCCGAACAATTTATGGTATATGAAGATAATGGAATATTATTATTATTTAATGTTCATCATTAAAAATGAACAATATTATTTTAGAAAGGCCTTGAAAGATTTACATGAGCTGATGTTGAGTGAAACAAGTAGAACCAGGAATTCATTGTACACAATAACAGCAAGAATGTGTGATGATCAATTATGAAGTTTTGGTTCTTCTTTGTGGTTCAGTAACCCAAAGCAATTCCAAAAGACTTTTAAAAGAAAATGCCATCTGCCTCCAAGGAAAATGAATGTAAAATCAACAAATGTTATGTTTTCTTTTTTCTATTTTTTCATCTCTTATGGTTTTTCCCTTTTGCTCTGATTTGTCTCTCCCTACATGATTCATAAAGCAATGTGTATTTCAAATAAATAAATTTACTAGAAAAAAAGAAATCTACCCTAACAAAAATATTTGAGTTCTTGTTATCTCATAGCTTATTTAAAATTTATTATATACATATTCACGGATACATGTGTTTGTGTTTGTGTGTATGTATAAATAGATAGATAATATTTTAGAGATCCTCTTCACACTGAAGTTAATTCTTTATTTTCCAAATCACTAAGAGACAAAATTGTTAGAAAATTAGAAAAGAGGAGCTAAACCACCCAGTTGGGTTGCGGCTGTCTTTATTCTCCATTATACTCCAGCCAAAGGTTTCTTTGGTCCATTGACTATTACAGATCACAATTATGTTTTAGTAGAAAATTACCGTTATTTGCTCAGGCTGAAAAATACTTCATTCTGTGGTTCACATAGTGATGAGTCACTATGAATTTAGCTAAGTTGACCTGCATACAAGAAGAATGCCAACCATTACTAGTCCCAGAGTTGAACTTTTCCTGGTAAAGTAGCACTGGCTTCACAAGGGGGAGGAATTGAGTGGATGGCAACAGTGGAGAAGTAAAGATCTTCTAGATATGCAGAAAGAATGAGGATTAAATAGTCCAGGTGAAAATTACTACATTGGTATGGACTTGCTGCCAACTTATATTCTTAAAAAAGAACAGCATGTTAGATAGTTTGTTAATAGCATGCATATGACAGGAAATGCATAAAAATTGCACAGGATGGGAGTCTATGATTGATTTGTGACCTCTATCACTAGAGGAAATGTCTACATCAATGAAATCATAGACTCCTTAGAATAGATTTGAAGTACTGAAGGACATCTTCCAGTATATTTCACTAATGTGACCTTCAAGGACCAAAGGTCCAGCAGGTTCAGCAAAGAGACTTTCCTATTCTAAATGTTTTCCCATTCAGCAATCCACAAAAAGAAAAGGTTTCTGGAAATGAGCCATGATCTATCAAAAGGTTCCCTGCAATGCACTTATCTCATCATTCCTAGAAGCTGTGGATTTGAGCAGATCGTGGGCAAACTTCTTAGGAGCCTATTTCTATGACCTCTCTCTGTATGATAGCAAACAGTTCCTCTTACAAGTAAATAATCAAATTCTAACTATATTGTTTTCATCATGAATATGGAATAGAGAAAGCTTTTGATTGCAGTGATCTTCCCAAATCTATCTATATCAATTTTTCCTTGAAAACACTTCCTGACAATGTCTTCCCTTATAATATGACTGACAAATACTTTTTACATAGAGAATGCAATTTCTGCCATTGCACTAGACCAAAGTCACATAAAAGTACAAGTTTGCTGCCTGATTTAGGCAGGGAAGCAAAGAGGGAAAATCAGCATCACATTCTTTCTTTTATACCTACTTAACCTCTTTCTCCCTCTTCATTTTTTAACACAGAATCCAGGCCTATTTTATTGGGCAAATTGAATATTTGATTATCAGTAGCTTAATAACTAAAGATTCCAAAAGAATATACTTGAGTTATCTTAACAATCAGTTGCTTATACAACTGGATCAGAGCAAGTGCTTTGTGATGGATAGATTGCTATTCTATGGTGATCAACAAAACAGCTAATTTATTCTGAAAAATAGATGAATAGGTTTTCCTTGTAGATGTGATTAGAATTTGCTCAGTTGCTCTATACTCCTCAATTTGCAAAAATACTCTTGAACCAAGCAAGCAAAGTAACATTTTCCAATCTGTTGGCTCCCTAAGTCAAATCCTGTATGAGGCACAGAAAAGCCAGTATTAATTCCCCATATGAAGAAGGCTTAGGTGATTTCATCATCACCAAATACACAGATGTCAATGGAAACAACATGAAACTGTTGTGCATGGAAAACACTATGATCCCGTACTGCCATCTAGTGCCCTTTAAAATCCCATCGTAGCCTACTCTAGAATTCTAGTCATTACTCAAGAATCATGTGGCATCCACTTGAAAATCCATTAAAGAATTTGTCAGATAGAGGAACAATTCACATAATGAGAGAATGCTAATTATAAAGCGGGATTGTCTTCTAACTAGTTCACTTGCATATAGCATTGTCCATACAAAGTCCCCTTAGTTAGATAACTGGTACAGCTAGAAAAGGACTGGCCAGTCTCAACTTAGAAAATATCTCCTTTATCTTTGTGTTTCTAAAAACAAACTATTTAAGAATCTATGGGGGATGACAGCAGAATGGCACCTAGTGAAAAATAATAGCAATATCTGCCTTTTCATGCTAATATGGCAGTGTCTTATTTGGATATTTTTAAGTTATCAAATCTCCTAAGTCATAACTGATGTCCTAAGAGTTATTCCTTTGCTAATTTTTTTTCTGTTCTCCACAAAAAGAGGGTTGAGCAAATACAAATACTTAAATAAACTACCTAAGTTATCATCCATGCTTGTACAAAATACATGGTCATAAAATATCATAAAATAGAAGACTTTTGAAGAAAAATCTAGCTTTTAAAGATAAGGAAACTCATGTTAAAAAAATAAAGGGTAAGTGATTTACCTGGTCAGATTCAAGGACAGCTGAAAATCCAGAGTCCTAAAACATTCTTCTTCATGTGTCCTGTATGACATATATTACATGTTTCAAGGTCTTTGAATTTCCATTATAGGCATTCCCAAAAACTAGGATAGGACTCAGATGGTGGTAAAAATACAGCTATCACTGACCCTGTGACTCAGAGTTCTCATTAATCCTTCATTGTCTTCTAAGACTAAGTGAATATAAAGCATGGGGTCACTAATAAGACTTCCTTTACAATGCAAGCTCCACAGAGAAGCACACAGAAGCATAGAAAGCCATCCAAGTAACCACATTCCCCCAAATCACTGTTTTGTCATAAAACATGATAGCAACAATAACAAGAATAACCCCTTATATTTGTATGGCCCTCCATATATTAAGGATTGACAAACACTTTATGTACATCATATTAATTATTCTTCACAACATTTTGTGCAATAAGTATTTTCTTATTCTCATTTACAGATAAGGAAACTGAAGATCAGAGTTCTAAGTGACATGACCAGGTTAAAACCACTATTAAGTAATTTAGAAATAGATTCAAATCCATATCTTTCTCCCTCCAGGTGTAACAGGTCAACTACTACAATATGCTAATACTCAAGGTGATTTCACTTGTGTCTCTCACTTTGTGCATTATTAAAATAATCAGTCATAAAGCCAAAGTAAAAGGACAACTTTAAAAACATTAACCCAGAGTTGAGGCTCCTTGTCTTTTTATTGTTTATGCACAGCTTCAAAGTGGGATAGGGTTTGGTACCTTTTGCACACCTACTGCTATCAACTGCTACCTTGCCATCCTCACAGATCAACTGCTCTAGATAATGGCAATAATATTTGTTCCATTTGCTTAATATTTAAAATAAAAAAATCATATGACCAAATTACTTAAAAAGAAAAACAACTTTATAGTCAATTGAAATGCAGTGTATAGTCTGTAAATAATTTTCTGTCACAGCTGGATTCTAATAAAATCTGTTCAATGATAATTTTGTTTTTCTTTTGCCCATCAAGGCCTAAAATGTTTAATTTTAGTGTATATAAATTTTATTGAAAATCTTAAACAGAGGGTTGGTTAAAGCTATGTATATCTATCAGAGTTCCAGACCACATAAATGTTACAGCTAATTAGTTTCTTTCTGGCTCTTTCTTAGGAAATAGTGATATATTTCCCAAGAAATAGCCAGAAATATATATATATATTCACATATATATGCATACATGATGTATGTGTACATATGTGTGTATATGTATGTATATCTGCCTATACTTATGCATGGAAATATTTTTTGATACATTTACAATAAAAGAGGATGCAAGATGTCTGTCTTTTTTTCCTTTCACCTGCTGTATGACCAATAAACCTTCTAGGTACAATCATTGACATCCAAAAATTTAACAAATTTCCTGTCCACTGATAACACCCTCCCTGGAATATATTTGGGAGGACCCATAGAGGAATGTTGTGGGAAAATAGGGATGGAAGAGTTTCAACTATTCAGTGCAGGCAGTTTAAAGATTAAGGACTTCAAGGCCCACTGGAGGACCAAAGAAACAAATTGACAAATACTGCCACTTGGCAATACTGCCATGAGAGTTCCAAAGAGAAAGAGATGGCTTTCAGCTGCGGCGCTCAGGGAAGCCATCAAGTATGAATTGGCACTAATTTGGTATGAATATTAAAAGGAGAAGCCTCAATTATCAGTCATTTCTTTCTGTTCTGAGGTTGATATATATATATTTATATATATACATATGTATATATATTTTTTTACTTTATAAAAAAAGTGCTTGATTGATATCTTGTGCCAAATCTATTAGTCACCCAAAAGTTGTCAAGCTGTCTCTTAGATTCACTAGCAAAATTGCAAGTCACCCAAAGTGTGAAGTTGGCAACTCTTTCCTTAATTTGTCCTTGTCTCCCTTAATTATCCTCATTGCACTTAATAAATTCTCAGCAGTCAGCAGCCCCATGTGGAACTGTTGAATGGATGCTTTGTTATATCTTCTAAACTGTTTTCCCATGATTTTAGGCTTTTTTTTCACCTTTCCTCCTAGAAAATGTTTTCATTTTTCAAGATCATTTTTGACTGTTTGCTGGGGACATGACTGAGCTGCTATAAAAATGATTGGTTTCTTGAGATAAGGCACATGTGAGAATAACCACCAACATAGTAAAACTTGCGGATCCATGAGGATTTCTATACATAGCATAATACAGGCATTTTATGACACAAAGAGCAAGGCCATCCATCAAAGGATGGCATACAGCATTATAAGTGCCTGCTACATAAATCCTTGGGGCCCAGACACAGACATCAAGAGTATCTTACTGCAGCCTTGTCAATACTCCAAAACATCCGTTACTGGAAATTGAGGACAACTGCAAATGTACCCTCCCTTGCTCTGTATTTAACCATAGTATGATTTTTCTGGGAAGAGTGAACATCAGAATAAAATGATAAAAACCTTTTGACCAAAGGGCAGTGGCAAAGTATCTGGTTTGCCATTCAGGAATAAAATTGAGGTCCTACATAGAAACATATGGTAACGAGATGTTTGAACAGCTTGGTAGACTGTAATATATACTCAACTGTAAGTATGGATAAGGCCTAAGTTCCCCAACTTTCACCCCATTATTTTCTTCTCCAGAAAGCTTCAAGGCTTGACTTGCTACTGTCTCCTGATCTCTCTTGTCATCACCTTCCTGACAGACTTCTGTTAGGTACTCCCTAGATTTAGCTGCAGAAGAGCATAATAATAATAAATAGCTAACATTAAATTAGTGCTTACTGTATATCAGTCACTGGGCTAAGTACTTTACTATTGTTATCTCATACCATTAGGTTAAAAGTTTCTTGAGAGCAAATACTCTTTTGGTTCGTAAAGGCCTAATAAATGTTTAATGATTTATTAATTCATGTAAACTTCACAATGATAATGAGTATTATTATTATTATCACCAATTTATAGATAAGGAAATTAAAACAGAAGTTTAGTGCCTTGGTCATGGAGCTAATAAGTGTATAAGGCTGAGGTCTTCCTGAATCCAGGCCCAGTTCTCTAGCTTCTTTGCCACTTAGCTACCCTCAGTGAACTCTGATCAATGCAGTGGTAGAAAGAAATGTGGTATTAAAAAATAATTGTCTCTGGATTAAGAGAACCCACAAAAAAGTCCTGCCTCTGAGATCAACTACTTGTATGATCTTCCCTTGGCAATAGTTTCTTTTACTGGCGAAAGAGAGGATTGAACTAAATAGTCTCTGGACTCCCCTCTCATGCTATATCTATGATGACATTATGATTTTAGAACACTTAAAGTGAAACATGCCCCCCATTTCTCAGAGCAGTGGTGGGCTATTCCTACAGAATGAGACACAGATCTTTAGATAAGGCAAGATATCCACTTATTTTGCTTAACTGTATTTGTCAGTCACAAGGTAGGATTCTATTAAGGATAAACAGTTAAATTATTGTACAGTAAGAATGATGTAAATTTTTAAGGTATCAATTATTTTTTTAAAAGAAAGAAAAATGAGGCAAGCATTTCCCTTCTCTCTTGGCTTAGTTCCTGAAAATGAACGCAACTTTATCATGGAGTTAAAAAAAAGTTTTACTACTAAAAACACCAAGGAAAAGCCCAGGGTTAACTAAAAAAGGAGAAAGAAACAAGATCATAAAAATTAAATGTGATATGTAAATGGCTAGGAAAACATAACTTTATCTTCCTACCTTTCCTATCCCTTGACTTGTAGACTACTCACTCATCAGAGCCTCAACTCAGTGTTCTCTGGACTTTTTATTTTTCAAGCTACAGAAGATATAGTTTGTCAAGTAAATGAACTATCTCAACCATTTCATAATCTGTTTTTCCAATTTATTTCTGGGTGCAAGACTCATTCCATCATAGATCTAGCTTAACAAAGGGACTCAGAAATCATCTAGTTCAACAGCCTCCTTTTACACCTGAGGAAATTGAAGTCCAGAGAGATCAAGTAATTTTTTTCAAGAAATAATAGGTTTGTAAATGCAACAGGAAGGATTTTAACCCACATGCTTTAACTCCAGTGCTCTTGCTTCTTCCATTGTACCATGTTTCATCTTTTTTCTGACTCTGTTATTTGCTCATTTTCAAACCTATTTTCTTGACTTCTAACTCTATGCTAAAGTTGGGTTCTATTTCCCAATGGAGGGAACATTGTCCCAAGCTTCATCAGTGTACTTTTCAGGAGTGGGTTTGTTTTGTGCAGCTGTTTTCAGAGATATTTCTGGGGACGTGTAAGTTTTCAGCTCTTCCAAGGTGGTATAATCTAAGTAGAGGTGTGTTTATTACTTTTCTCTATTATGCATGTATTTATGAGCAGCCACAAGCACTTTTTCAACCCTGGAACTCTGACCAGGGTCTTTGCTTACCTGTGATAACAAGTTCTGCTGTGCTAATAGTCCTCACACTGGGACTAAGATCCAAAACTGCAACCTAGATCCAAGTGTAGGCAATGCAACAAGAGTTCTGGTTTGCAAGAGCCTAGTCTGCACTTGCAAGCCTGGACTGGACTGGGATCCTCTCATCCTAGTGCAACAGATTTTTCCTGCCAAGCTTCTAAGGTATCTGGAGTAGAATGTTGTTTCACTCCATCATTTTGTGGGTTCTGTCACTTAAGAATTTTTAGAGTCACTATTTAAAGGTATCTGGAGGGGTTTGGGAAAAATCTTAGAAGAGTCCCTGACTTTATCCAGCCATCTCAGTTCTGTCTCTAGGTGATAGTTAATGAAATCTGAATTATGTTTATGGATATGCAAGTAAGGAAAAGGAAACATGTCTAAGAGAAGTTGGAGAGAAAAAAACACTGTAGGACAGCTTCCTTTGAGTCCTGAGGCTGGACATTACATTGAAAGAGTTTGAAATGAATAAAGGAAGAAGAAGCAAAGATGAAAAAGTGTAGCTGGAAAGGGAACAGGCGAGAAAGAGAAGAAAAAAGAAGAAGAAGAAGAAGAAGGAGAAGAAGAAGAAGAAGAAGAAGAAGAAGAAGAAGAAGAAGAAGAAG